>MKEJ01076602.1:0-17718 GCA_001753735.1 Embelia ribes
ATCAAATAATTTATTATACATTCATTTTGAGTAGCTTTTTTTTATACCTTTTAAGATGAACTAGTAATAATAGTTATATTAATTATTACTTAGTTACACTTAAAAGTTACAAGTTACATGAGCGTAAGAATTTGGAGAGTGCTTCAGATAAAGTAAGTTAACTTTGAGAATGAAGTTTTAACTTTTATCTCTTTTATTTATTTATGATCATTAAAATTTTAATTTTTACTGTAAACTTAAACTCATTTATAAATGATGAAAATATATAAAGTGATCAATATGTTATTTATTTTGATGTAAGGTAGTCTTTTATGATATTTAATATTGATATTATTTTCTATTATAAGTATTATAAGACTTTAACTATGAGTAAAAAGTATAACATGTATTCAATATGTTATTTTTCTTAAATTTTGAGGGCCAAGTTTTCTATTTTTTAAAATCCGATAACTAATACTGTTGTAAGTAAAACTATGGGGACAAAAAAAAATTATTGTTGAAACTTTGAGAACCGTTGCTATAATTATCTATAATAATATCTTTTAAAATAAGTTATTTTGATAAATGGCAATATATTTGTTTTGTTAAATACATTATTATTATTCTTTGGTTCAAATTATTAACTAAAATAGTTACAATTTTCTAATAATGATGGGGTATTTTCGGATTGTAAAATAGAAGAAATTTAGAGGTCTTCACACTTTTATAATAAAGTTAGATATGGTTATGTAACATTGATGCAGATAGAGAGAGGGAAAGAGAGAGAGAGATTTACTTGAGAGCTGCAGGCATATAATTCAAAAAAAAAAAAAAAAGATGATGAAGAAGATTAAGCTGTTTTGCCATTCGAGTCTCTATTTCTTTCATCAGATACGAATATATCAAAAGATAGGTGATAGGAAATGTTACTTTTTTGTATTGCATTTCTCATTGTTATTTAAAATGTACAAAATTTAATGATAATTTTTTAAATTTAAAAAATAAAATAAAAATTAATGTGATATATTTCTTTCCTCTAATTTCTCATTGAGAAATTTAAGAAATATTATTTAGAAAGACCGGTGGGAATGCTCTAACAATCTCAACAAGAATAACAATAATATAGCATAAACTGTCACAATATTTCAACTGGTTGGGCCCTGTAGAGTCCCACTCCTTAGTCCCTCCCCTCTATTTATTCTCCTTCGTACTCTTAATTTCCTCACAACTCCCCTCAAGGTTTTTATCATCATCATTCTGATAACTTCTCTTTTTCCCTTTATAGCCCTTTCATTATATAGTAATTTTGGCTTTTGTTTTTTTTTTTATAATTTTTTTGTAGGAAAATGGCTCTTGTGGGGATTGTGTTAGTGGGGATTTTTTCTATAGTGCCAAGTGTAAATGGTTACTATAGTGGTTGGAGTAATGCTCATGCCACATTTTATGGGGGTGGTGATGCTTCTGGCACAATGGGTAATGTTACAATGAGTAATATTTCAATTATTTAATTTATACACAATTTATAGTGTTGATATATAGGCACCTTCTTTATATATTTTATTAAAGAAGTTAATAATAAGCAATACTATTAATCAAATGCTCCATAATAAGTAAGTAATACTATTAATAAAATGTTCCATGTTATGAATAAGGGTTCATTACAGTAATGGTCACCATAGTTTGAACCAATATTCTATCTGGTTCCTATAGTTCCAATTGAAACATGGGTAGTCCATGACTGCCTGTATAAAAATCCTATCATTTCGAAAATTTCAATTGGAAATATATAAAAACAAATTCATTGTGCCCCCACTCCCCTCTTCTTTTATTTATTATATTGTTTTCATCATTTTAGCAATGCAGTATTTCAACTTTTTTTTGTTAAATTTAAAAATAATAAAACTGTAGCTCAGCCGAAAATCCTGAATCCGCTGCTACTGATAATACCGTTGCAGGTGGTGCATGTGGGTATGGGAACCTGTATAGTCAAGGCTATGGAACCAAAACAGCAGCTTTGAGCACAGCACTATTCAACAGTGGGCTGAGCTGTGGGTCTTGTTACCAGATCAAGTGCGTAAATGATCCCCAGTGGTGCATCCCAGGGACTATCGTGGTCACCGCCACTAATTACTGTCCACCTGGAGGGTGGTGTGACCCTCCAAATCTACACTTTGATCTCTCTCAGCCTGTTTTTCTTCGCATTGCTCAGTACAGAGCAGGCATTGTCCCTGTGGCTTTTAGAAGGTATGGATTCATAGACTTTGTGTAATTTCTCCACAATATCTATAGAAAAGTCAGAAAATTTTAGATTATGTTTTGAGTTGACATCCCTAAATATATACATTTTTTTTATAATTCAAATGGATACGCCCTTCTACCTGAAAATTATGAGTCCGTCACATATAATTGCTACATGTGGAATGGAGGAAAAAAGTAAGCAACGTAGCATCAATATGATCAAATAATTAATGCTATTTTTTTACGAAGAATCAATACAATCAAACAATTAACGCTATTTTTTGTTTCCTTAGACCTAAAACACTTGAATAGGAAAGTTTATGTAATTACAAAGGTGGCTATATATTTATAAATAATTCTTTAAAAGTACCATAAATATTATTTAAATATGATAAAGTATTTATTATTTAGGGAGTTTCGTAGTCGTGAAGAAATTTATCATAATAAAACTTTAGTACGGGCTTTTGGGAATATGAGTTTTGTAAGGAAATGAGTTTCCTAATAGTTAGAGAATATGCTAGCAACTATGGTTGTATCATAAATAAGGTTTTCAAAAACGGATCGGTCATTGAACAGATCAAGATGAGGGTTCAAAGTTCAATGGTTCGACCGGGGTTGAACCGGTTATTATTAAANNAAACAATATCATAAAAAAAAAAATAATGACTATTATCACATAAGTTCATAATATTAAGTAATAGATATTTTCTTAGAAATATTGTAACACGGTATTAGGAGTAACATAGTGACTTAGAACTTATCCTCATAAATAAGAGGTCATGGGTTCGAACCCCCAACCTTTTAAAAATTTTTCAAAAAAAAAAAAAAAAACCTCAACCGGTTTGACCGGTTTGCAACCGGTTCTCCGGTTTTTGGGCCGGTTCTTTGGCTGTCCGGTTTTGGGGGTTGGTTAAACCGGCCTTGGGACCGGTTCCCGGTTGAACTGGTTCAACCGGCCGGTCCGGGCCTGTTTTGAAAACACTGGAAATTCTACAACTGAATCCTAATCACGAACTGAAAATTTGTGGGTATCCGAAATTTTAAGATTTTAAAAACCAATCCCAAACCGAATATTTTTTTTTTTCCGGGTATTTTGTTTCGGTTTTGCAGTTTGGTTTTCGGGAAACCCAATTGTTTGCTCACCCCTATTTGGAACACAAGCATTTCTCATGTGTTTTTGTGAACATTGCCCATTTGTCTGGTCTTTTTCTTCAGATTACTTCCCCATAGTCTGTGTTGCTTGACTTAGATAAAAAATGGGAATAGAAACATTGCTTACACAAGAGATAGAAAATGGGTCTGGAACACAAGTCAGTGCCTACATTTTCGGGCAAATATCATGTGGATACGTAATTTCTTTATTTTGAAGCATTCTGACTTGTTTGTTGTGGCGTTTGTTAACTGCAATAGGCTTGTAATTGAGAAGTATAAAAAATTGAACTCAAGTACTTTCTGGATGCTGCAAATATAAAAAACATAGTTAGTTCAGATTTAAAAAGTAAGGAATAAAGTTTCTTAGAACTGTGCTCTAGTATATACTTTATTAAGATCAATTTTGTACATGACTGAGAGACATGTATATTCTTGAGAAAATGATATAAAAAGCGGATTACAACTTCCAAGGATGGTAAACTGTGCACTAAGCATTTGTTCTTCTTTGTCTAAGAGAGTCTCTACGTGTGCGTATGAGCTAATATTGTGGAAAAAAATTATACAGCTCTCATATATCTCTTGTGTGATTTTATATATGTGGGTGGTGTTTGTGTTTCTCTCCTCCAATAATAGCTTCCATTCACTGTGTAATTCGTATGTGGGGCTCCTCAAAACCATCTATTCTTGTTGCTACTCTGTTTCTCTCTCTCCATTAAGTGAAGTAAACCACAAGTCTCTTGAAATCTCCAACTTCTTCTGATGAATTGCAATCCTTTTAATAAAAAAGTCAATTGCAAATACCTTATCCATGCATTTTAAGAGTACAAAAAAAGTTACAGCTGTGTACTACCATATTTAAACTTGGCAGCTTCAATTAGCTTCTGTTCTGTATTACATTGATGCATATTCAAGAATAAAGGAGTCAATTTTTTTGAGTTCAGTCCCAGGAAAATTGTGACATTTTGAGTTTGATAAAAGTGATACTTTTGTGAGGCTCTTTTGATTTGAAGATGTAGGTTGGGCTTTTATCTTCTACCCGTTGTGTGGGTTTAGCTGTTTGATGTGTTATTTTCTTTCAAGCCTGAAATGGAAAATATCAGAGCCCTTGCACTGATAATCTTTCAAGGTATCAATTTTTTCTTTTGCATTTGCAGATTGTTCTGGAAATGATTGAGCTCCGAGAATTGGATACTGCACGTGCCATATTACGGCAGACCCAAGTAATGGGTGTCATGAAACAAGAAGAACCTGAGAGATACTTGCGCCTTGAGCATCTCCTTGTTAGAACTTACTTTGATCCGCATGAGGTAAGATTGCATTCCTCGAGCTTAATGTTTCTCTTAAGTAAGCTTTCCTTATATTAGTTTGTTAAGAATTAAAGTTACTTGACCTTGAGTACCATTCGTGTAATACAATTAATAACATTCAGTACCTTCTTTTCAGCTTCATTTCTGTAGCTGACGGCAGTGTGGTTTTCAAATTTGTATTGATGTAAAGCCTCTTGTTGTGACGGGCATACTTGTCTCCCAAAAATTGTCTCTCTTTCTTACACAATAATTAATTGTAGCATATCACATACTTGTTCCAAAATGATTTGCAACATCTAGAGGATTCTTCGTGCAAGTGACTATGAGTACTGAAATATATGACAATGAGTTAGCCGAGTTTCTTCATTACATGAATGGATATGTCTTCATTATCTTATTATATGGCTTAACATTTTGAATGGTTTCTTTCTCTTTCTGATTAGCCATTTGAAAGTCAAGTGACTTTGCAGGTTATGTTTCTAAACCAATTCTATTTTGGGGGGTTTGATATTGAAGTATGCTTCCTTTTTTCATAACTTACGTAGGTCAATTCCAAATTCCAAATTACCCTTTAAAAACTTCTTTCTGTGCCGGGTGTATTAGTCCTCCAGAAATTACCACTCTTTCTTACACAATAATTAATTGTAGCATTTCGCATAATTATTGCAAAATTCTCTGCTGCATCTAGAGTATTCTTCGTGTGAATGACTGAGTATTGAAATATTTTACAATTTATTTGCCCAGTTTCTTCATTATATGAATGGATTTGTCATCATTATCTTGATATATGGTTTATCCCTTTAAATTATTATTATTATTTTTATTTTTTTTTTGGGTTTCTGGTTAGCCATTCGAATGTCATGTGACTTTGCAGGTTATGTTTCTGAACCAAATCTATTTTTGGTTGTTTGATTGATATTGAAGTTTGCTTCATTTTTTCACAACTCAAGTGTTTAAACAGCTTCTTTTCCCTATGTGCTTAACCTAGTGCTTGCCCTTATCTTGTTGCATCTCACTGCTTTTGAGTACTCTAAAGTTTGTAAAATAGTGTTGATGTGATATGCTTGGTCTCATTTTTCCTGTCACATATCTAATAAATTCTATATCCTTTCCACGCCAACAGCAGAAACTCTCCAATATGATGGCTGTGACTTTAGAAGTGGAGAATTGTTTCTGTTGCTAACTATCATCCCTTCTATTCTATGAACATGAGCCATGAGCTGAAAATACTATCTATCATAATTCTCAGGCATATCAAGATTCAACGAAAGAGAAAAGGCGAGCACAAATTGCCCAAGGTACTGTTTCTTCAATCCCTTTCTTTAGCAAATGAGTTATTATAGTTCATAACATTACGACTAATCTTGACTTGTCATCAAATAAGATACCTATTTGCTTGCATCTAAGTTTGCTTTGTGCTGAATGGTCATGGTGTAATACCCATTTTGCTTCATCAATCAAATTGTACTTTATAAGTGTTAGCTGATGCGTTACCATCTCACCTAAAAGCTTAAGCTGTTAAGGAAAGGCATATTATATTATTTATTACATTTAACACTCCCCCTCACTTGTGCCATTTTTCTTTTATTTTAGTCAGCAAGTGCAAATCAATTTTTTTAATTGGGTATGGTTGAGACATGAACCCAGTTAAATGATGTGCTACCACCTCATCTAAAAACTTAACTTGTTAGGGAGAGATACATTATATTGGTTATTATTTTCAACAATAAGGAAGATCTGATATAATTACAATAAAATGTGATCCAAAGATTCAATTCACAGATAAGGGAATTGTTGCATCAGTTATTCAAGTGTCATCTGTGGGATTGAGAGGAAGGGAGTGGTGGAGGCGAAGGACATTGGCTCAGGTATCAGAAGTTACCATCAATGTTCCAAAGATTTGTAAATCACATATGGGAAGAACATGCTACGGTAAAAGTGCATGCAAAAGTGTGGTTTCTGCGGCTGTGAAGCTTGTGCTTTTGGGAATTGTTACATTAATCAGTCCCACTGTTTTTTAGATTGCTTTCTTTCTGAAGATTAACTTTGGTTAAGGTGCATTTAATTGTTACGAGAAATGGTTTGAAGAAACGTCGTCGTTTTGGTAGGCAAGAATTTGAAAATGCAAGTCCCATGATTCGAACCCACAACCTCCATGATGGAAGTGTGAGACAGATAACCATGTAACATGAGACCCAGTTCAGTATGGTAAGGAGAGCTGGTAACGAAACATAGTCCTGTAGTTGTCCTGGTACTCTGTATAAGTGGTGGTTGGGAATATGGTATTGATGTCCTAGAATTTGTTTCCGGCAGGAGTAAATGAACACAGTATTTTTATGCTTTTAGTTTTTCCATGGAAAAAGGACAAGACTCTTTGCTGTTTGGTCTCATTTTAGCTCTTTCTTTTGGTTTCTTTGTCAACCTTACTGGCCATGGAGGATTTTATTGTCTCTTGGTGTACTGCTTGTTCACCTGAGGGAATAAATTAGGTACCAAATGCTATATTGACAACAAGAAGGGACTATAAATTGTAACTCTCATCATATCTCAGTCAGATTTCTTAATAAATCTAGAGTTGATCAATGGTAAATGCCAAATGTTCTTGCGGCTGATGAAGCTGGAAATTTAGGTTGCTGGTAGTTCGTCAGCTATCATCTGCAGGTATTCTATAAAATTGTTTGGAACTTTTAGCTCCCCATGCTTCTATTATACATAGAAATAACCCTTGAATATTGCCTTGGGCTAACTTTCTCTAGTCGTCACTTCAATAATGGCATTGTTACTTCCGCCTATTTTTGCTTAACATCATTTTTTATGGCCAATTGGATCTCTGTATCCAGCTGACCTCTGCATAAATTATCTGCAGAATGTTTCAATAATAAGGGAACAAATAAAAAATGTTATCGGGGTATCCTTTTGCACTGTCCTTCGATATTACTTTAAGTAAAGATATGTTTTAACAGTTAATCCGTCCAACAAAGCTTCTTATCCCCCTTCCTATTTACTTCTTTCAGTTCCTCTACTTACAGTACAGTTACATCTTTGATTGAATGAACGCTGGGGCTTAGATGATTGGATTTTGTAGCTTTGATTGTCATTTTGGGTTGGTGAATGAATTGGATAGGATTGAGTATTTAAAAGCTCTCTATCTCCCCTCCCCACCTCCCTTTTCTTTTCTTCCCAAGCAACTGCACGCGACTGGAAGATGCAGTTCCTCAGTCAATCACTGTAATGATATGAGGCTGAACTATAGATACAATTTTGGCTTATGAATAGCTACAATTTATGCGTACTGTTTTGTTGTGTTATCTTCCTCCCACATCTCTCATGTATCTTCAATTTTGCATTTTTCAGCTCTTGCTGCAGAGGTTTCTGTGGTTCCTCCATCTCGACTAATGGCTCTAATTGGACAGGCATTGAAGTGGCAGCAGCACCAAGGTTGCAGTTTGCTACTTAACAATTAAAATAAATCATACATGTTTTTAAGACCAACTTGAGAGTCTTGCTCATAGATGCATTTACTCAAAGCCTCAGACATGGAAAAAGAACCTAGAAGGTTGCCTTTGAAACAGTAGTCAGGTTGTTACTTTGTGAGTCAGGATCTAGGTTTCAGACCATGAAATGCCTGCTTGCTTTAGGGTTTAAGATTGGAAAGCACTGAATAATGAAACCGTTGTTTATTATCTGATAGGTTATCAATAATTGATTTCTAATGGATGTCGATTTTTTTGAATTTACTATCAACAATTTCCAATAGACATCCATATTTCCTTAGAAACAAGAAATTACAAAATTCATCGGAACCTTCTACTTTATCCAACTTCTTGAGTAGCTCAGAACTTTAAATTGAAAAGGAGATGGTGATGGAATAGGCACACCAGAACTTGTTAGTGTCTTATGTGGATTGCTTTTACAAATAGGATCAATAGAAATCTCGACTGATTGAGGCGTTGCTTTTATTGGTTGGTATTTGCCCCTGCTGCCATCTTTTTCTCCCCCTCTTTTTACGTCTTCTTAGGTTTATTCATTCTTGTTCTTTGTCAGATAGATTCTGTAACAAAATTACTCTCTGTTGATCTAAAATTATCAGAATAGAAGTAATTGTGTTTCTTTTCCGTAGCTTTTGGTTGTCTGGCTGTTTTAATGGCATCTGAATTTGGCTCAAAAGGGTGTAATAATTAAACAAAGTTGTTGCAGGCTTGCAACCAATTATTTGCTGTTGGTTAGAATTCGTTCCCCATATGAGATCTTCATGAATTTTCTGTCTCTTCAGGATTACTTCCTCCAGGAACACAATTTGACTTATTCCGAGGAACAGCTGCTATGAAACAGGATGTTGAAGATATGTATCCAACCACCCTTGGACACACTATTAAGGCAAGTTGTGTGCCTATATGTGTAGCCTGGCATGCTTCAAGATGATAAAAGATAAGAATATATATTAGTTATTCTTGTAAAATGAATTACCAGTATAAAAGTATTTTTGCTATCAAATGTTTGACTCAGAATTATCTGTATTATACTTGTTTAATTTCTTAAAAATAGCCGTCACTGTAAATAACTATATATGGAAAAGCCTCCGAAAGGGGGAAACCCTATTGAACAGACCAAAGATCGGTCAAATGAAGAGTGAGGGGTTTTGTTTATTTTGACAATTTCAGGGGCCTGACTTAACGGGTTCAGACCCCCCTCCTCCTACCCCATGGGGTATGAGGTTTGTGCTATCAGTCATTTTATCTTATCAAACAATCTCAGGTTTTCAGATTAGTCTTCTTAAGAGTGAGGTTATTACAGCTGGGAACTCTATGGAGGAGAGTTTAAATGTGGCTTAGGATGCCTTCGTGTTACCTGTTTGGAGTTGCTGTTACGAAAACACTATTTAGCTTCTCTCATATATATCTTGTCACTGTTTTAACTTGGAAATTCTCCTTTTCATGATGTTAGGCTGAAAACCTGCAAATGTACTTGTTTTGGGATGAACTGGGGGAGTTTAGATGTTGATTGGTTAAATGGGAGTATGTATATTTGCAATTTTAAGAAGATATGAGCTTTGGAGCAGTATCATGAACATATAGGTGAACTTTGCCTTAAATTCTGTTATTTCAACATGGTTGTGAGAGATTTTGATTGGATGGTCGCACGATCATCATCTTCTGTATGTGAGGTGTTCCCTGTCTGTTTTAAATTCTCTGGGAGAAAAGATACTTTTGTCAAGGACAGATAGTGTATTAGTGTAAGAGTATTGGTTATTATTCTATGTTGGAGGAATCTAGAGAATCAAAAGATGGATCTTCATAACTAGTCTCATTCTTGACTAGGAGGTGATAAGGGGATTTAACTTCCTTTTCCCAAAGGGACTTTCTTAGTCTGTTCTTTCGATTATGTTCTAGGCTTTCAGGGCCTATCTTACACCATGAAAGAAAGTTGAGGAAACAAGCCGTTTTCAGTGGCTTTTGGTTTGCAGCTTTCTCTCTCTACAACTTTTAGCCGCTTTCTCTTCATCTCTAAGCAAATATCTTATAAGACAAGATGAGTGTAACTGAGATACGTATCTTGAGATGTATGTGTTGGAAGAATAGTAAATAGGAAAGATAGATTAAAAATAAAGAATCCGTGCGAGATTAGGAGTGTTGTCAAATGAGATTAAGAAGAGAGAGAATCGTTTAAGGTAGTTTGGATGCATAAAGAAACTTGTGAGCGCACCAGTTAGAATGTGCGAGAATATCAATATGGTGATAGAAATGAGAGGTAGAGGTAGACCTCTTATTACATGGATGCATGTGATACGAGTACACATGCGTATTACAGAAAAGATGAGCAAAGTTGCTTTAGATCGGAGTAAGTGGCATCAAAAAATTCATGTTAACGAACCGACGTGATATCTTGTTTTTGTTCCATTTAACTGACTCCAATTTATTGGGATTTAAGGCTTGGATGATGAAGAAAATGATGAATAATATATGTTGACCCATCATCTCTTCCCAAATCCCCACCAGAGCCCGTTCTCTCGCTCCGGCTACAAGAGAACTCTCTGCAATCCCGGATGACAGCCTCTATCCAGCCCTATGCTTAAGTCACTGGTGGATTTGAAAGAATGTGAAAATGATGCTTTGATAGGTTTTGACCTGACCCTGACCACTGCTTAGGGTTTAACAGGACACTATCTAGTTTGTGTGCTGCAATTTATTCTCTATAGTTGTACTTATGTTTTTTCTTTGCTTTTAAAATTATTAATATTGTTGTGGTGTTACTACAGTTTGGGAAAAAAAGTCACCCAGAATGTGCTCGTTTCTCACCAGATGGACAGTTCCTTGTTTCTTGCTCTGTAGATGGTTTTATTGAGGTATTCTTGTTATATTCCGTCTATTTTCATGTGTTTTTGATGATTTTAATGCTTTATTTGGTAATTCCAGGTTTGGGACCATATAAGCGGGAAACTGAAGAAAGATCTCCAGTACCAAGCTGACGTGAGTTAACTTTTTTTTTTTTGTTCCTTATTGTTCTTTACTTTCCTCTTTCTCTGTCTCTCTCTCCCTTCTTCCCTCTCTTTCCAAATTCAGAATGCCTTTTTCTGGTACTCCGTGTTGCAAACAACTATACGGTCCAATTTGGAATGGTGTATTTATGAGCGTGCTATTTCCTTTTACAGGAAACCTTTATGATGCATGAGGATGCTGTCCTTTGTGTTGATTTTAGTAGAGATTCTGAGATGCTGGCATCCGGGTCCCAGGACGGAAAAATTAAAGTACTCTATTGTTTATTATATTATCTGTCCTCATCTATGTATTCTCGCCCCTCTTTAGTAACCTTTATCAGCAGGAATACTTTGTAAATAAAAATTTTTAAACTGATAATGAGAAAGTTTGCGTGTTTTTGGGCTTTGATGGCTGTGGATCCGTTCTTTTACATATGCTATGAATCTTGTTATTTATACCTGCCAAACTTTTGTTCATAAGTTCGCTTGTTCACAAAAGTTAGGATTAACCTTTTTTCAGTCAATAATGGATGAAGTTGATCCCTGGGCCTAAGATGTTGAGATTTTCTCAACGTTGAGGGGGTAAACCCTGAAAGTTAAATAGTTTAAATAAGGTAAAGAATGGATTATCAAGAAAAGACAAGTATTGAATAGTGGAAAGAAATTTCTGGAGCAAGTTGAATCTCTAATGTTCTATATGCTCATTTTAACTTTTGCCAACTCTCGATTGAACTGATCTTATAAGTTGCTGTTTGGGGAAGGATATGCTTTCTTGGATTATTTTTTTCTAAATAAGTTCTAGTATCATTTTATGGTAACAAACATTTTTCTTATGATGATTTAGTTGCCTCTCTTTTTTATTTTTTATTTTATTTTTGTTCATAGAGGGTGACTCCAATTCAAGTGTATGATAATTGCTAAGAAGTACCATTTAATTTGTGCAGTTTTGATTCCTATGACAAATGTTAACTTTGTTTACTCTACTAATCCTATAGGTTTGGCGCATAAGGACTGGTCAGTGTTTGCGCCGTCTGGAACGTGCACATTCTCGGGGGGTGACCAGTCTTATCTTTTCTCGAGATGGAACTCAGATATTAAGCACGTCGTTTGATAGCACAGCAAGGTGTAATTGGCCATTTTTCCCAGCTGTTTTTTTGGTATCATCTGGTTTCCAGTATGTGTCCAATAATGAAGTAACTAAGAGTTCATTTGTGCTGTCTTTGTGTAGAATACATGGCTTGAAGTCGGGGAAATTATTGAAGGAGTTCCGTGGACATTCATCCTTTGTTAATAATGCCATCTTTACTAGTGATGGAGCTCGAATTATTACTGCATCCAGTGATTGCACAATTAAGGTAATTCCCTAGCCCGTCTACCATAAATAAGGAGCTAAATGGGTGGGTTCAATATTGAAATCTATGGCATGTGTGACATGTTATGTTTTTATGCAGGTGTGGGACATGAAGACTACTGACTGTCTACACACATTTAAGCCTCCACCTCCTCTGAGGGTATTGCTTCTCTCATCCATCATGGCAGTTGAACTTGTCTTCCTTTTGGGGTTTATGTTCTTCCACAGTTACACTATTCATATTGTCCTTATAGCTACCTTGTTCATTCTGTAGGGTGGCGATGCATCTGTGAATTCTGTACATCTTTTCCCCAAAAATCCAGATCATGTAATTGTTTGCAATAAGACATCATCAATATACCTCATGACACTTCAAGGACAGGTACAGCTTACTATACTTTTTAAAGGGTGTTATTGTTGACGTTTTCAACCTAATATGTTCAGGCTTAGAAAACAGGAAGTTTAGTTCATTGATCAATCTACTTTTTTCCCTTGCATGAGCAGAAAGTTGACATCCGGTGCATATCAATGCGTCTTTACTTCTTGATTTTCATTCAATGCTTAAGATATTTTTTAGTTCAAGGTTGCACTGGATGCAATTATATTATAGAAAAGTTTCACATCCCATACCTTGTGGTATCATCGAAGAAAAATTAAGAGGTCATAAAACTGAAACATGGTATAAGTAATAAAATTTCATGATTACATCCAATTGTGCTCTTGGATGAGAATGTAGAGCCCAAAAGGATGGCCTTCTTTGCATTAAAAAATGCATAGGAGGTTCTTTACTGTTGATAAGTGGTAGAGTTGTGGTAACTTGTGCTTCAATTCATATTGTAAGATACAACTTGTATCAGATACATATTCTTTGATTGTGTTATTCTACTTTCTTGTTTTTGTGTGATTTTCATAAGGTTGTGAAGAGCTTCTCATCTGGTAAAAGGGAAGGTGGGGATTTTGTAGCAGCTTACCTATCACCTAAAGGAGAGTGGATTTATTGTGTTGGGGAAGACAGGTACACCTGAGGAGTTATTGTGCTTACCTTTTGAGATCAATTTTTTCAATCTCTGTTATCCTACTGTCATCAAATATTATAAGGCCAGCTGGCAGGATAGCCCTGAGGGAGAACTCTTGAAATTGGTAGAGAATTTGGTAGAAGAGTGAGACTAAATTTACTTCCATTCAACCTCCTTAATTAAAAGTGAAACGATAGAACCGCCTAAACTACTTCCATGAAGATGTGTTGTCACAAATGTACGTAGTTTCTCATGATAAGTCTCATTATCTTCCCAGCTTATGTGTTGTCACAAAAGCTGTATTTAGACTAATTGGTAGATGATAGAATATAGTGGTTGCCATCTAACAGTTTACGACGAAGGCAGTTGTTGTGATATAGGTCACTAGAATGCCGTGCGGGATCAGGATCGTGAGAGCATTAAATTTTCAAAATTCCGAATTTGAGAGCGCCTATTTTTAATAATTTTAATTATTAATACCTACAAAAATGAAAACATTGATATGTATACTTTGTATGTTTTTCATATGATAGATAATTTATTATATATTTATATTTCTAGTAACTCATAGTGTAAAAATGTTGAAAAAAAAGTGCATGGGTCAAAAAGGAGAGAGAAATAAAATATTAACTTATAACTAACTATCTGTATTTAGAAAAATATTTTTGTTGATTTTCACTTGTGAATGTGTAATATTATCATTTACAAGTTTTATAGCATATATTATTATTTAGCAATATAACATTGTATATATATATATGGAAAACTTAACATAAATTATTCATTTTTAATAAAAACTAAAATAGTATAAAAGAAAGAACAAAATAAAGCTGCTATAGCAGTAGGCCCACTCATGTAAAAATCAATTATTTTATCTAAGGAGTAAATATGGGTCCACGCTTTATAGGATGCTTAGGAGCACAGCATGCAACACGAAGTTAAGTGGATAGACCGTTTAAAGTTTTCCAAATTACCAAATTTCCCCCATTTTTAATTAATTCGCGGATTGGCCCATCTGAGTGCGCGAATTGAACCCGATTTCACCCAGAATTCGCAAATTCGTGTTTTGGGAGCATGAGCAGGGACCCCTACCAGCAAATTTGGTGACTTTGGTTGTGATATTATAGAATGTATAGTATTGGGCCTTTGTTCATATTAGATTTCTATTATTGATGACATTTGTCTCCCTCCCATATGTCATAAATTGAGATCCGATTAATTGCTCTTGCAATTTGAAGTTTCTGATTAGGATTTGTACATTTATGGCTTACGTGGCCTGTGAATTCTGTGCAGAAATCTATATTGCTTTAGTCACCAATCTGGTAAACTGGAGCATCTGATGAAGGTAATTTCTTCTTTGCTCTTTAATGCTAGTGCTACTTGCTGTATCTCCAAAAAATCTATAGGAAATAGTGGGTTGGTTGCTATAGTGTATTAGACATCAAAACCATAGTCAGTGAGAATCAAATCCGTCACATAAGCCACCCATGTGCCTCATAAGTTGCTTGAAAGTTTAAAGATGACCTTCCAATCGGGAAAGGGAAAGAAACGAGGAGAAATGACCTCGTTAAGGCGGCTTTGACACTTTCAGAAATTTGTTTGGCTACCTTGTCGTGTTTTTGTATGCAAGCATGAGCCCTACTTCTATAGCAATTTGAAGGTAAAGTGTCCGCTACATGTCTTGAAGATTTTATTGTATGCAGGGATGATCATATTCCACTTTGTTAGAACAAAGAGTTTTCACTTCAAGTTTTATTTTTCTCTTTTTTGTTTTTCGCTTTGCAATTCCACCTTTTTGTGTTTATCTGTTACAACTTACCCTTTTAATGCAAACTGTTCATATTTATCTGCAGAAACATGTTAAAGTGTGAGCACATTTTGCTTGGTGATATAGATAAAATTGCTCATCAATTGAGAATATGAACTTTCAATAAGTCTCTGTCACATTGATTAGAACAGAACTTTCCACTAAAATTGGTAGTCGTACAACCCTGGAAAACTGATATATTATCTGCTGTAGACTTCCTGGATTCACTTTTGGTGGTCCTTTGGTAGGGTTGTCGTATTGGATTAGCACTCTTCATGCTCTTTCTTCTTTATAATATATTTACATGTGTGTACGTGTATGTACATACATACACAACACATACACAATGTGGGAACCCTGTTAAAACTCATTACTCGTTCTCTTTTGTTTCTTGTAGGTCCATGAAAAGGATGTGACCAGTATCACCCACCATCCTCACCAAAACCTTGTTGCAACCTGTGGTCATGACTGCACAATGAAATTATGGAAGCCTTGATCATGCATTATAATGGTGTTCAGTTCTAAAATGTCAATCTAGTTCGTTGTAAGTTATTTATTCCCGTGAGGTGGGCTTCTTCTGTTGTCACTGATAAATAGGCAAGTGACTCTCATAAAGGCTGTATAAGAAACAGAGAATTAAGAGAGGCTCGTTGCATGATCCACTGCAAGGTAGTTAGTCGTGTGTGCGGAAATGTGTCCAACTTAAAAGCCTTAATTAAGCAAAGGTCAATGTTTCTGGGACTGTTAGTTTGATTCTTACAGAATATGTAGCTATAATTGTTTTTAAGTTACTTGAGCGGAAAATATTTTCTTAATCAATATTTATTATTGAATCTTCCTCGCTTCTGTTCTTTTTTTTTTTTTTTTAATTTATTTGGGTTGGTTGACTGTTTTCTGTGTGTGACGTGTGGACTGTCCAGTGCTTTGTTTGTTGTCATTCACGTGTAATTTTAGTTAGTATGTTAATTATTGTTAGGGTGGTTGCTTTTGTTATTGGTTGTTTCACATGCTATTTTTCTGTGAAGTGCATTAGCAAATTTTTTTATGCTGGACAGGGTAGGAAAAAATGATAAAATAACTTTGCATCCCAACCAAGTGTGAAAAAATTGGTACAGTCAATCGCATGCGAAAACCATTGATTCTCTCCATTATTCTGAAAACAAAGTCATTTCTATTGAAAGTATATTTGTATGGGGCAATTGTTATTTGGATGGACTGATTTAGGATATGGAAATTATTACTCGAAATCTGAATGGGGGCACAGTTTTATCAGCAATGTACTGAATTCTTACGCAAATTTTCATTTATATGAATATTGAATAACATAGAATTATTGAATTACAAAGAGTAATATGTTTTGAATATGTCATATGAGTATGTAATTCAAATAAATACGCTGATAACTAGTATGGTTGTTTGCATTTTGAGATTTTATTGCATATCTTTTTGGATTACTGAACCCTTCTCATCTTTTTCCCCAATGATCTTTATAAATCCAATTTTGAGAGATTTTTTATGAGTTGAATAAGCTCACTCTGGAATAAAATTTAGGTAATTGAAAATAAAAACTAGTTTTCAAGCCTTGGGGAATTGCGTTTATGGGTTGGAAACAACTATTTTGAATTATTTGCAAACAATTAGCAAAATAGGACTTTTCCTCAACAAATGTCATATGTATACGTTTTGCATATGCTCTTAAGTTAGGATCTCAGAAGAATATTTTTATTTGAAAGCGTATGTAATGCAAAAACATAAGAAAAGTTTACGTGGTTAAGTTATTTTCAGCTGGAGTTACTAAAAGGACTTTTGAATAATAGTTAATGGAAATGGGCTTTCCTACCTCTCCAAACTAACCGGCCTGACTTATTCCGAATTTGTATTGTGCCAATAACTCTCGTATCAATGTTGGTTCATCACTTTCCTGTTGGAGATCAAGTCCTACTCAATTTTAACCCGAGAATAATCAGCGAGAATTTTGGTAAAAGTTTGGATTCAACTTTATTTTGCAAGTATTTTAAAATTTGCCAACTAAAATTGGTATAATAGTTGGTTATCCTCAATTCTTAATCTACATCCCAAACTACACTTGTATACGAACGAATCAGATCAATTTCACCGCCGTTCTAGAACCGGGTCTCTCGTTTTAGGTGTTCAAAGAAAAAAAGGGTATAGATGACGCAGCGCTAAGAGGCACAAAAACACCATGAAACCGTCATATTGTGCCGCCACGTGTCCACGACATTTTTCAAAAAACCTAGAAATCATCACTTTATTGCTGCAAAAGGTGAAGTCGCTCACCCTGGGCGCCCCCACGACCCAGCCCCAAGGGCCATGTGGGGGAGGTAAGTCAGGGTACCCAGCGGCCTCCTAGCCAAGTGGCCCCGTGCCTGGTG
>MKEJ01076603.1:0-15159 GCA_001753735.1 Embelia ribes
TTATAGGGAAAAGCCAAAAACATAAAAGGAAATAATAATATAACTAATAAAAAAGGGAAACAACTAATAATAAGATGGAAGTTTCCTAAATATTAAAATATAAAATCTAATAAATACTAATTATTTTTAAACCTTTGTGAATAAACTTTTCTATAATGACGATCTCCATCATCTACACAATCAAAAGTCAAAATCAACAAAATCTACAAAGGGAAAAATAGAGAAAGAACTATCAAACCTTAGCCACAGAAAAAGGGAAGCAAGAATGTTTCCCTTTCGAAGAGAGAGAGAATTTGTACAACCTTCGAAAACTCTCAATTTCCTCTTCGGCCAAATACACAACATGACAAAAAAAGAGATGATGTGCCATATATCATGTAGAGTATATGTAGGGCAGAGGCGGCCCCAACTATAGAGGAGTTGAAAGACTATCCCCGGGATGACCCATTGCACACCCAAAAGTGACAAAAAACTATACCAAATATCAACCGCAACTGGACAATGCAAAAGAAGATGATTAGTCGATTCTCCGCCCATTTTACACTTCACACACAAATCTAAAATTACCCGACCGTGCTTTTGAAGGTTGTCAGTCATCAAAATATCCTTACAAGCTGTCGTCCATACAAAAAAGGCCATATGAGGAGGGGCTTTTGCTTTCCACACAGGTTTCCAAGGGAAACTGTCCTTACTTGCCAACAGCGACTCATAGAACGAGCGTACCAAGAAACA
Organism: Embelia ribes; assembly: GCA_001753735.1. NCBI lineage: Eukaryota > Viridiplantae > Streptophyta > Magnoliopsida > Ericales > Primulaceae > Embelia > Embelia ribes. Next base: position 733 of record MKEJ01076603.1, read on the forward strand.
ACCCTTGTTCAAATACATCCACTCTCCATGATCTTCCCCCGTCACATATAGATAAGAATCATCAAGAGTTCCAAAAAACATTGTCAACAACTCACTTACACAATCTTGAAAATTGCGTCTAAAAGTAGGTGTCCTGGTAATGCCGGAACTGGTTTTAATAAAATAGTTGCTCATAGGAATATCCCTACAGGAAGCTACATTGAACATATCTGAGAAAGTGATACAAAGAGGTCTGCAACCGCACCAACTATCCAAACAAAAATTTCACTCTTTCCCTACTCCCAACCAGAAACAAAATGCTAGTATAGAAATCATCCGAGATGGCCATAATATTCTTCCACAAACCACGATCATAGTAGATAGTCAGGATTTTCGAACTCAACCCACCAAAAGGGGATCCATATTTGGCTTCAATAATTCTACGCATCCAACTATTCTATTCCTCACCAAACCTCCAAGCCATTTGCCTGAAAGGCCTCTATTGAAGTTATTAAAATTCCTAATACCTAGCCCCCCTTGCTTGTTAGGGGAACAATTTGCCTTCCAATTAAGCAAAGGATAAATAAACTCAATATGTAACCCTCCCCATAAGAAATCTCTCTGCAATTTCTGTAACCTTTTCTGAACAGACACATGCATCCTGACAAGACAGAGCACATAAGTTGAAAGGCTAGGCAATGTGTTTTAATGAGGGTGATTCAACTTCTTTTAGACAAATATTGCCTCTTCCACGAGGCAATACGTTTCACAAACCTCTCCATAACTCCATTGCAAACAGACTTATCCTTAAACATAGCTCCCAAACGAAGGTTGAGATAGGTAATAGGAAGAGACTCCACCCTGCAGCCTGCACTCAAATGTAGCTGCGAGATTATCCACCCCTTCAACAACTCCTATTGGAATAATAGCACTCTTAAATAGATTAATCCAAAGGCTTGAGGCTTCCCCAAAGTACAGAAGAACACATCTAAGAATTTTTAAATTCATGATAAGAGAAAATAAGTGTCATATGCAAATAAAATATGAGAAATGGAACAAATCCGGCTTCCCGAAAAAGGAATCTAAAAAGCCTGAAGAAGACCAGTCTCCTCCAAACAAGAAATCAACAAACTCAAACACTCCATGACATGAATAAAAAGAAACGGTAATAGTAGATCCCCCTGCCTCATTCCTCTGGAACAAGAAAAAATCCCTTAGGTAATCCACTGATCAAACCCAAAAATTTGACTGAAGAGATGCAAGCGAAGCTGCCACCAAACAATCCCTTTGTAATTGAATTGGCTAATCAAAGGTGAAAGTTAAGAATAAAATGTAAAGTTATGCAAAGGAAATGTTTTTCTCATGATCTTTTTCTAATTTATTTGTTTTTTCGTGTTTTTTCGTGGAAGGTGAATTATTTTATGATAATACTTCCATGTCCATTAGTTTCTCTTTTCATTTTCCAGTTGACCAGATGAACAAGTACTTACACTTGATAAATGTATTGTGTCATTGATATGATAAAAAAATGTGAAAAGGAGACTTGCACAAAATAATTAGAATATTTTAGGATGTAAGGATATGCGGTATTAATGGAAGCAAGGACTCATGAAGATTTCGAGCTCTCCTCGTTAAGATTTGACTTATAATTTCCCGTATAACTTGATTGTAGAATTATGTCAATCCTGAATTTACAGTTTATTTTAGAAATAAAATTTGGAGGTGCAGTTGAAACAAGGCAGAGGTTTGCTATGTTAGAAAACTCATTGTATTTGGTGAAATGGTGGAGAACAAAATCGTAGAGTTAAATTTTATGCAACCTTATCTTTTATTCCTGTTGTTTAAGATTTTATATAATATGGCAGTCAGGGGATCAGGCTGCAGTGCTAGTATGGGACTGCACCAGTTCCGTATTGTTGTCTGAACTGAAAAGCCATCAACATGGTGTAGAGTGCATTGCCTTTGCACCTGATGGTAAGCTCAAATATGGCCCATTGAAATAATTCACATTTCTTCTTTGGCTGCTTACAGAGAATGACTTAACTAACCAATTTCATCCCGTTTCTTTGATTTTATGCAGGAAAACTTCTCGTTTCTATTGGATTTCCTAATGATGGATACATTTCCCTCTGGAATTGGGGAAGTGGGATTTTAGTTACGAGGCTTAAAGCATGTTCATCTTGTTCTTCTGTTGAATCAGTTTGCTTCTCATCAGATTCAAACTTCATTGTAACCGCTGGGAAGAAGCACCTGAAAATTTGGAAAATAATTTCATCGGCAAGAACTCGTGCAAATTTGGGGATTAAGTCTATGTCAATGCATGGGAAACCCATCAACCTTGGCAACCAAAAAGGATGCTCATTTGTAGCTGTTAAATCTCTCATCTTAGCAGATAGTAATCTTGTTAATTTTGGCCAGGCTAGTGAAACTTTACCTATATATGGATTAACTGATTCAGGTCGGGTGACTTTACTTGCAATATTTCATGTTTATGATAAAAGCATTTCTTGTTCTAACATTCCTTCTTTCCATATGAAGGGGTTCTATGCGTTATATCTGATTCATCAATTAGGAAATCTGTTGACATAAAGGTACATTTTGCATTCCCGTGTGATTTGATACTAAATTCACTAAGCCGTTTAGATGTGAAAACAAATTGTAAAATAGGTTTAGGGTTGGACTAAAATTATTACAATGATAAGCCATAAAATCCAAGATTTGATTTATGTGGTGTTTATGAATTAAGCATTCATTTGAAAGAGGACTGCATAGCCATTTCTCCGTGCTTGTGATATGAGCCCAAAATTTACGAAATGTTGTTTCCTTTTTTTATGTGTAAAGTGCGACGCTAGGGGATTGTTTTCTAAAGGACAAAAGGAGAAATTTCAGGGACTCCTCTTTCGGTTGCCTCTTTACGTTTATAAAATTTTGAAGAGTTATTCTGCTGCATTCCTCCAAGCATATCATTTCTCTGATTTGCAACATCATTTCATAAGCTGTAATAATATATTGAACATGTCTCAGGTTAAAAAAGCTTTTGCACTGACTGCATCAAATAAGATGATTGCCTGTGCATGCAATAACGGGCTTGTAAAACTTTTCAGCACAGAGTCCCTTGATTATTGTGGAAGTTTAAGGTATAATGAGTGGCAAAAATGTGAGGACGATGATGATAGTGATTTCCATGGCGAATCCTGTGAAAATGATCTCAAGTTGTTGCCCACTGTTCCTCATGCAATTGCTTGTCAATTCTCGACCTCAGAGAAGCTCGGTTAGTAATTACATGGCTATTTTTATTGAATTAGCATGTACGGGAATGAAATTAATAATTTTGTTTGGCAGTGGTTGTCTATGGTGATAATAGCATCTATATATGGGGCATTCATGATTTGCAGAAGGTGATTCTTGAAACTTAGTACCATACCTTGTCCTTTGACAATTTTTCTCTTTGTTCATCCTTCATCATTCCACATCTTAGTTTTTTGCTCAAAAGATGCACCAAATATTCCTTCATTTTGTTTGACCAGGTTACTAGTCGTCAGGTGTTAGTTTCACATAGTGGATGCATATGGGATATTAAATGTCTTCCATGCGAAAATATGCATAACCCCTCACTAGCATGTCCCCCTAGAGGTTGCTCTGGTGGTTCTTCTTTTGCAACATGTTCGGAAGATGGCACCGTAAGGTTGTGGAATCTTTCAGAGACTGTTTGCTCCATGAGTGACCAGACTCTTGTTACAAAAAGCAACTATTCGCCAGCTAAACCAATTTATAAAGGTAAATACCATTCCTACCGTGCCCTTCCATGGGTACATTCTCATATCTTGTGCTAACACATACAGACACATGCATATACTCTGTGTGGATTCAGGCAACTACTTAAAATTAAGTTCGTAGCAGTCCTTGCACATTCTTATTGCCCCCTTTCCTATTCCGTCTGCAGTGAATTCTGAGATTTTTGAACCAGAATCTGTGGTCGGAGTTAGTTCACCAGGGTATCACTCAATGGAAATTAGTTCAGATGGAAAATACCTGTCTGTTAGGGACATGGCAATAGATCCTACCACAGAGGTTGTTGTCACAGTGGGGAAGGTAATTGGGCTTTGTGAAGAGATACTTTTACTGAGCAAAGTGTTTTGAAAATGCTATTAGGCTAGTAGGCGGCCTGAGAAAGTAAATCTTGGTTGACAGTCCAGCTTTATGGCAATCCTTGTGACTGATGATTGAGTTCTTGTGATAGGATAAGAAGGTAAATATATTCAGCAATGATACTGGGAGACTCATTCGGTCATTTAAGCAAGGCGGTGATTTCGGAGACGTAACAAAGGTGAGATATATATGAAGTATTTCCAGCAAGATCTGCTAAACTTTAGTACAGATGGTCTTATGCTGCATTGAATTTTTTTACAGGTTATAATGGACAAAAGCAGCAGTTTTTTGGCTTGCTCTTACTCTAATAGGTCAATTTGCATCTACGACTTCATGACCGGGAAGATAGCTGCACGAGCTGTTGGGCATGGTGAAGTTATAACTGGCATTAATTTTTTACCTGACCACCAGCACATAGTTTCGGTGAGTCTAAAAAAGTTTTCAAGTAGTACTTGACAATCGTATAATCTACTGAATCCTAAACATGGAACAAATAGTCTCTAAATCATTATTTAGCCCGAACAGATATATGATCTCATGCAGAAGCATATATAATAGTCGTTAAGAATAGCATACAGTTAGTTATATTACCTTTAGTGTATTAAGATAACTTATTCATCAATCGAAGAAAATTTGAGGTTTTTTTTTTCTTTTTGATAAAATATTAATCTTTCTCCTTTGCCATAACATCAGATGATCAGAAATGCTTTATGAAATTTCTGATATTTTCAGGTCAGTGGTGATGGTTGTATTTTTGTTTGGAGACTACCAATCCTCATGTCTTCAAGGATGCTGCAAAAGATTAAGGAAAACTCCAGGTCATCATCTCCGCCAAGTAATGAGCAGCATCAACTTGATTGTTACGAGGATTCTCGTCAATCCAAATTAAATCCTGAAGAAGTAAAACAAATAGAAAGCTACACACCAGTTCACAAATTATCTTGTCAAGGGGTTGGTCTTCATGAGATCTCAGTATTCAAATTCAGCATTTCCAGACTACCCAAGTGGGCGCAAGCCAGAGCAATTAATCCAAGTCATTATCCATCCCAGGTACTTTTGTGATAAATTGTAAAAGTATGAATCATACGACATTACGTGCATGAAGTATCACTAATAGTTTTTACGTCCAGTTTCTGTATCTTCTTTGTTTCCTTTTCCTTGATGTCTTGGAAGTTTTGTGAAGCATTAGAAATGGAAAAGATAAACATAGATACCATCAATCTTTTGGAAATTGTTACGCTTTTTGAAAAGAAATTGAAAAAGCAGATCTGTAGGTCAAGAAATACAACTAGACGTTTGTCCAATGACAGTCAGAACTATGCCGCTACAACTCGTGTTTAGCTGTTCCATGAGGCGAAGTAATTTCCGTGTGAGGAAGGGAAAGCACTAGTTGCTTCATCTGATAGCGGCATAGCTTATGGGTTGAGATGAAAAACTAGGACATACAAAATTCAAAAATGTAAAAGTATGCGGACAAATCGTGATCAATAAATCTTGTGGATTTCATTTATTTAACATGTTTTCAATGTACAGGACTATGCTTGAAATTTGAAACTAAACATAAGTTGGGCTAAGAGATATTTCTTAATGGACATAATATTAACTAGGAAGTGTATCAAGCATAGTTAGTAAAATACGGGACGGCAAAAAAAGTATGGTACGGATGGGTTTAACACGATTTTCTTGTAAAAGTACGGTCCAAAAAGTTTGGCATAATACATAAATTAATGATATAAAATTCCTAATAATATTTCATTTATTATTTTTAAGAATTTTTTATGAAATTTAAAACTGGGAAAATGGCTAAAAACGTGAATTATACGTGTATTAAATGGGATATTTAAAAAATACTCATATTTTTCATTACATTGTGTATCTATTCGGAAAAAGGAAGTTTTTTTCTATCATACGTACGTACAGGTATTAAATGGCAAAAGTTTGCAACTTTACTAAGGTCCCAAGTATTCAAGTAACATCAGGGCGTCGGTAGAATGTCATGTCTGAAGGCTCTGAACCCATATCATATCTCGTGGTGATGTGAAATATGTAGGAATAAAAAAGAGCTATGACTAGTCTAATTTAATAAGTATAACATACTTGTTAAAGGATAAAAAGAAGGAAAAAGAGCGCTAACAACATCGATAGCATCCAGCTGTGATTATAAATTCTGATCATTTCTTTCTGATGTTGGTCTTGGCAGCAAATTGGAAACTCTTCTTCAGTAGGTAGTCACGATTGCTCGAATCTACAAACCCCATCTAAAAATGAGCAGGACAGTCATGAACTGTTTCTTGATAGCATCTCTACATTTTCATCTGATACAAATACAAGTCAAGGATCTCGGTCGCTTCAAGAAGCCCATAGGTGACAACTGAACAATTTTCGGCAATGAACTGTCCTCGCTGAGTGCAAAAAGATTCATATGTAGCCTTTTCTTATGCTTTCGTATGTTCTTCAGGGTGAGCTTTGCATTGGATGGACGTTGGTTGACCATTCACACTGTTTGCTTGGATTCACTAACTTCCCCAGGGGTTTTCGACATGAAGATGATGGTGAATACTCCAAGTATGTGTCAAGCACCCCTCTTTTCTCACTTTACGCATATCTCTTTCACACTCAGGTTAGCAAGAATGATTAAAATGGTTTCCGTATAATGTTTTTCGGGAGCAACATAATATTTGCGGTGTGCTGTCAGCTGCGCACAACCAGAATGCATCTTGGTTTTCCATTTGCTTGGGTTCTGTGTTCCATGCTACCACTGTTTTTATGTCTTTGCATAGTCCAATTCATTAATAAAAAAAGATTATGCATGCCTTCATAGCTGCAGAAGTGTCAGGTCCAGCTCAACCAAAAACAATTGGCATTAATTCCTCCTTCATCAAGCATCGAGACGAGGACAAGTTGAACCATAACTCGAGCAATCTATCAGCACGGTCAAAGGTATTATTAAGTCTTACCAATAAGGGCTTGCATTTTCACAAACTTACCGATGAATTTCCGGGTTAATTGTCATGTCTAACACCAACCTATCAAGGAAAATCCAATTCATGCATAAACCAAAGTAAACTGTAATATATACACCAATATTTCAAAATCAGGCTGTTTAACAGTTTCTGTCTACTTCCCCACCTACATGATTGTCACATGACATTCTTTGCCAACGTTACTGAACCGATTTTGTCAAATCATAAATATATTTAAATTAATTTTTTGCCAACGTTACTGAACCGATTTTGTCAAATCAAAAATATATTTAAATTAAATTTAGATTATATTGAAATAAAATAAAAAACTCTCCCCCACCACGCCTGCCTGCTCCCCCACCACCTCTCCCCTCCTCTACCAAGTGATATTCTTTGCCATAGTCACAGGCAAATAATACATATATTTAAATTAAATTTAGTATGTTAATATAAAATAAAAATCTCTCTCCTCCCTCCGCCGCCTCTACTCTGGTGCCCACACCTCCCCCTCTTCGGCCCCCTCTCCCCCATTCCCCAAAGAAAACCCTCTATTTCTGTAAATCACCCTGGAAAAGAGGTGAAAAGTAAAAAATACTCATGACATGGCAAAAAATGTTGCGCGAATGGAAAGTTTTACATGGCTGATTTTGAAATTTGGTGTATAAATTGATAGTCTCTTCGTCTAACTGTTTAGTCCCTCTTTTATTTTGGGATATCCCAAATCTTAGTTCACTTTCAAATAATAAATTATACAAAAACTTGTAAAATTTCCCAACTTGCGCTAATTTATTGTTTTTGTACAACTTAATATTTCTACTCATATATCATTTATTACTTGTGTTGGGGTAAATATGTAAGCACCTAATAACTTCATGTAATTAACCTCATTTATTATAGCCGTTATAAGAAAGTTTTCCAGTGGTGGATTATTAAGGCCTAAACATTCTCCACTAAAAGGACCTATTAGGGAAGTAGAAGAATCCATCATAAACAAGCTAGACCAATATTGATTTGATGTTGGACAAATAATAAACTTTAACACTCCTCTCGCTTGTCGGGAAACTGGCACAACCAGGGGATATAGTAAACTGATGGGGAAACTAGCTCATTAAGGGGATTAATTCAAGGAGAGGAATCCATTATAAATCACATGGACCAAATAAGTTGGACGAAAGAGGAACAGCTTTTAGGTTGGTGTATTAATTAGATTTTTTAAGATAGATTGGTGTGCCAAATACTCCCTCCATGGCATGATTTTATTTCCATATCAAAATACGATTTATTAAGGGAATATTAATAAATGACTTCTCTCTCCATTAAATTATTGTTAAATTTCCAAAAGTGTTGTGCTATGGTGTATCTAAATATTACATTAAATAGTAAAAAAACACAATAAATAATTAGAACATATAAAATTTCTAGCATTTATTTTTAGAAAGTTGATTTTTTGGGATATCCTATTAACTAAAATATTAGGATGGAGGGAGTAGTAATTTACCTAAATTTTCACTGTCACGGGGAAAAGGAAATCATCAGTGAATAGCAGTTTCTTGACACTCTTCAGTGTGACCATAGAGGTCAAAAGAATCTTATTGACACGCCCATTAGGATTTCAACTGGTGAAAATATGGTACAGGTATATGAAAGTATGAAACCACGCCTTGAACCTACCATATCTTATTTTGTGGGCTAAACAAGTATGTTGGTAATCTCAATATATCTACTCAATATATCTAGAGGTGTGACAAAATATATCTTTCTAACATTTTTCATAGTTTTTCTGGTATTTTAAAATTTGTTATTCCCTCCGTTCAAAAATTATTTGTATGGCTTCATTTGGCACTAATTTTAGGCAATAATATAAATTTATTTTATAAGCACTTCGAAATATAGATTGATAATTTTCTTTTTTTTTTTTTAATGTAAATTGACAATTTTCTCCCTCTAATGGTTAGCTTTCAAAATGCAAATTAGGGGTGAGCAGCAATGGTTATGCTAGAATTTACCTTTCTACCATTTACCATACGATTAAATATGGTATTTCAAAAATTGCTACTTCCTTCGTCCAAAAATTATTGGATAGTTTGATTTGAAATGCAATTTTAGGCAATAACATAAATTTAATTTATAAGCCATTTGAAATATAGATTGACAATTTTCACCCCATGCATTTGTGATGGTTAGTTTTCCAAATTCAAATTAGGAGTGAGTTCGTGTTAGAAGTTACCTTTCTACCATTTACTATATCATTCGATATGGTATTTCTAAAGTCACCACTGGCTCCGTCCAAAAATTATTAGATGGTTCAATTTGGCACACTGTTTTAGGCAACAATATAAATTTATTTTATAAGCACTTGGAAATATAGATTGACAATTTTTTCCCTAACCATTTGTACATGTTAGCTTTCAAAATTCAAATTTGTCCCTTCACTATTTTTAAAATTTAAAATTAGTGAACCCATTTTATTTTGTCCTTAGTGGAGGGGTAATATTGGAAATGAGATAAATTTTTACATAAATGGAAACATAGTGTCTAATTAATTTTGGACATCTCAAATTAGAAATGAGGTCAATTATTTGTGGACGGAGGGAGTATCATCTAACGTGCAAAATATAAATAATTGTACTATTTAAATTTAGCTACCATATCGTTGATACTACTGTCTATTAGGAAAAAAAAACAACCAACTAGTGCTATATATTATAGACGAGCACTACCAATGGTGTGGTAATAAAAACCTACTATATTATTTAACAACCACGCAAGATTGATAAAAAGACAAAATAAGTACAATAATATTTTAATTCGTTTTTTCATCTTTGTTTGTTACAACAAAGTAGTTTTTAATATAATTTAAATACATCATTGTTAGGATGATAAAAAAAAAAAAAACAAAGATCATCAAAAACATACATCATTGTTAGAATAAAGTAATTTTTCATTTAATTTAAGTAAAATGGTTTTTAATTTAGTTATATCATTTATGTTCCCTAAGCATTACTTTTAATTGCTAAAATAAAGTTAAAACATAAATTTTGATAAAGAAAACTATTACGGTTGAACATAAAAATTAAACAAAAACTAAATAGATGGTAGTACCGAGGGTATACTGATATACTAATAGTAACTCTATCAATAGTAGTAGTACCTATTTAGACACTACATATAATGCATAAAACTAAATTCTACCGATGGTGTTAATTCTACTAGTGCTGGATGGTATTAAGTATTGACAACGGTCATGGTACAGTTTTGCCTAGCCCTACTGAAAATTATTTATAATTGCCATAGAAAGACACCTAAAATCATCATGGTAAGGCGCTGTTGCTGATGGTTATTGCAGGACTTGCAAAATTTGGTGCCAAATCAACGTTTTATCTCTCAAAGTGAATTGGCCAATTGCTCTACTCTGAATCAACAAAAATGTGAAGAACAGGACACAATCATTGCATGCAAAGAAGCATTACTTAATATGGAAAACGCTATTGACAATGCATTTCACTTGTTCTCTAAATTAAGAAACTTGGCCATCAAAGGAGACTTGAGAGAATACGAGGCTGGGTTATACAGTCATGCTGCTGAGATCCTTCCGTCTGTAACAATGAAATTCCATGCGGTTACCAAAATGGCAGTGTTCCAAAAAACCCCGAGGGAAAACTGGAGATGATATTGAGGTTTGATCTTTTGTTAGGGTCAAATGGCAAGAATTGTTCACAAGAAGTCAATTAAGTGCTGAAGAAAGATTAAACGATATGACATGGTCAAGATCGAGGATATGGTGTATAGTGAAGTGCACAAAAATCTTTAGAAGCATATATTGCTGTTTGTGGAGAATCACGACATTAAAATAAGAGGCCTTCTTTCAGGTACTTACAATCTGAGTAAAATCAACTATATAATATTAATCTTTCGCCTGATTTCATTCATTGTGTATTTATGATTTGAAATTCTTCAAGCTTCACTTTGCTGATATATGCTAAAGGTGTTTAATTTTGAATAGAAAAAATACAGGAAATTCTCGAATTTTTGTAATTTTCACGTGGTCAGTAAAAAATCTAACGCGGTTAACACAGATCTGTGCCAATGCTAACTTTACAGGGTAGAATTTCAAATTGGGTGAAGTTTTGATGCCTTCTGCTGAGGATGCGGGTTGTTGATTTAAAGAGATGACCAATTGGTATGTGTGGAAGGACATATTCATGTAAGACTTTTTTTTTGTTTTTCTTGTGAGTCAAGATCGTATAATTTGTCTAAATGAAGACTAGGATTACAATATTGCGAAACACGTTGATAGAAACTACAATGCCAAAAAATGGGTAAAAGGACATCTCCATTGTCCATGACCACGCAGCTTTATATTATTATCTCTTTTTTTTTTTTTTTTGGAAGGGGTAGGGGATTCGAACTCATTACCTCCTATTTGTGAGGCTGAGTTCTGGTGATAATTTTATAATTATGCGACAAATTTTTTTGCTCATGTATACCTATAAAAATACTTAAGAATCACAAATTAACACTAATATATCAATTTTATCACAAGTTTACGAAAACGAAACATTTTCAATTACATATTAGTAATATGTATGTAACTACACATTACAAATACTAATTACAATTTTATCACAAGTTTTAGGTGTTGCAGAGATTGTAGTTTGATGGGTGTAATGGCAGAATTTGGTATTTTCTTCAAGTGCGATCTGTAGATGATAATTTTGGAAGCTGTTAGGGATTCATTTAGGTGGATTACATTGTTTTTTCAATCTTTATATGATACAAAATGTACACATCTTATCCTAATTCGACCTAGCCATTCAACAACATTTTAATTGTAATATGGATAAGCAGAAAAGTGAGTCTACTCTTGATAAAAAAAAAATCTTTGTTGTGTTAGAGCATACACCGATAGTTAACGATCTTACATTATTCGCGTTGCTAATAGATATTGTTGTGTTAAAATGTAAATAGTACTATTTTTCCGTAAGTAGCGAAATGCACTTCAAATCACGTTATTAACCAAGACTGTTCTCTTTAAATTGTCAAAAAATAAATTCCAGAAAATTGCCCATATTTCTTTGTGTTTTCTTTGCCCTTTTTAGCAGCCAATCACGTCTCTTCAGGCGGTTCCATTTGTTAATAGTGCCTTGGATCAATTCCAAACATGAATGTTCGCAAGGTCTCTGATTAAACCACTTAAAACTATCAAAGCTTTCGAGATCTGTGGAACTATTCATTGTGGGGCTAGCGATGTGAATTATAAGGTCTGATTAAAATTGGTCATGCTTGTTTGATCAAAAACCATCTTGACACTCGAGTCAGCCACAGACTAAAAGTGATCTATGAACGAAAAGTACATTTAGGCATCTGGTTACCTATTTAATTTTCAGTTTTTAAAAGCTGACATTTAAGATTATTTCATAACTTAGCTTTCTGTATGGAAAAACTTGTTTGGTATCCATTTTTTAAAAATATTTTTCAAGTGGTAAAAATTTTAAAAAATATATGTAAAATTTCAAAATATAAAATATTGACTTTTTTTTAGCTATTTGTGTTTTTGAATTCTTTTATTGCTTATATAATTGGTAGTTTTAAAACATGAATAATATTGACTATACTAAGACCCCGTTTGGTTAGCATTTCAGTTTTCAATTTTTAAAAATTGGCATTTAAGACTTTTTCATAACAAAATTTTTGGTATGCCAAAACTTATTTGACAGCAACTTTTGAAAAAATAATTTTCAAACTGTAAAAATTACCCCAAAAATTGAAAACTTTAAATCTAAATATACGGTCAATTCTTTTTCTAGTTTCATTCATTTAGATTATTTGAGCAAATAATCATATTTTATATAACATTTGTTTTGTAAAATAGTTTACTATTTAATACAAAAAATAACTACAAATTTAGGAATTTTAATGATATTTTACATTAGAAATAAATAAATAAGGGTAAGATTGTTGAATCAAATTATTGAAAACCCTTTTAAGTATTTTGATGATAAAAACTTTAAGATAATAATATTAATTATCACCCCAACTATTGTGATCTAATGTGTCTGTCAAGATTATTTTTTGAAAAATTGGCAAATGATCAAACAAGTGTTCACATGTTCAACAATTCTACTGGTGTAACGGTACACCATAAGTGTAATGCTATACTAGGTTAGTGTGACAGCTTCCAGTGAATTCTATAAAGAAGACATAGAGTTGGTGTAAGGTACACCTAGTTAATGTAACGGTACACTTAGTGTAATGGTATACCATAGGTGTAATGCTATACTATGATAGTGTGACAGCTTCCATAGAGCTCTACAAAAAGTTTGAAGCTGAGTAATAGTACACTGAGTTAGTGTGCCAATATACCAAAGTTGTAATGCCACACCTAAGCTGTGTGACGGTTTCCAGAGAGTTGAGCAAGATCCTGAGTACCGATATATCATAAGGGGTGACAGCTTCCAGATAGTTAAGCAAATCCCTGAGTAACGGTACATGTCATGCTCCCGAATCCCAAGCACCCGGAACCGGGGGGTGATGTTCCACTAACCAACCAATCCACAATAGAATAAATATAAAACCAAACCAAAGAAGACTGAAACTGCACATATATAAACATAAACAACTACCCAACAGTCTAATATATCAGTCTACTATCTAAGTCCAATACTTGGCATAAACAGAGCGCCAAAATAAAAATATATACATCAGAGTCTGCGCAAAAATCAAAACTAACTAAGCCCAGATGATGCCACTCTTGAACTCATACACTGCTGAATGCTGACAAAGTCATGACAGAATGCTATAGGTGTGCTGACAGCAGTCTAATTTGCTCAGGAAATATCCAAAGCAGGCGGTAAGTTTACAATACCATGGAATCAACAATATAAAGTAAACAGTACAGAAAAATAAAAGTACTGATATGAAATCTGAAATCATTGAAATGAAGTAAACAGTACTGCAAAGAAATTAGAAAATCTAGTACAATATGCCAGAAATAAATGTAAGTATAAAAACAATTTGAGATGAGTCTGGCTCAAGTTATAAATGCAACGTCGTGGCGTGAAATATCGTACGTAAATGACATCGCGTCTATCACCAAGGTCACCGACAATTCAAATAGATGGGTTAAAAACAACAGGTACCGGAAATGAACATCTGAGCCCGCCTCTCCAACGAGTTATAAACAATAGGTAGTCGCCGTGGGCCATCCGAGCCCGCCGTTCCAACGAGTTAAAAACAACAGGTAGTTGCAGCTGAACCCCCGAGCCTGCCGTCTTGAACTGGCGAGTTAAAACAACAGATGACGCACCTGAGTCCGCTGTCTCGAACTGACGAGTTA
>MKEJ01076609.1:0-11739 GCA_001753735.1 Embelia ribes
TGTTCTATTGCTAGTAATACATAAATGCGAATCAAATTAACACTTACCATTTTTTTTTTTTTTCTAGATCTCTTTCTTTCTACTTACGTTACGCATACCAACAAGTGGAGATAAAGTAACTAAGCCTGAGTTTGTTACTATTGATATTTTTTAAAATTTGCTTTTCAAACATACTTTTAGAAGTTGATTCTAGAAGCATGTGTAATCTTAATATATGTCGAATAAATTTTAAAAGTTATTTTGATACGTATTGTGATATTTGATATAATGGTACTTGTTATTATAAAAAGATAAAAATGGATATCTAGTAAATATAATTGAGATTAATTTGGTAATTAATAATAATAATAAAATAATTATCTTTTCAAAATACCAATAAGACTGTTTCAAAAAACACCATCTAAAAATAAGAAATAAATTATAAAAAGTAGTTGTTTTGAAACTTACCAATCAGGCATGATACAATTTTTTTTAAACAAAAAAATAAATAACAATACCAAACTGGCCTTGCAAAAAATAAGAAACAGATTATGAAAAGTAACTGTTTTGAAACTTACCAATCATGAATGATACAATTTTTTAAAAAAAGAAAAACAAAAAAACAAATAACAATAACAAACAGGCCCTGCGAAGCCAATCAGAATTTACCGATTTCCTTGAGGATAAAGAATTATACACAAGAACGCAACATTGACAAAGCGTTCTTGCTACTTATATAATAGCACTCGCAAGAACGCAATATTGACAAAGCGTTCTTGCTACTTATATAATGGCACTCGCGGTCTTGTTCATTTCCATTTTTCGACCCCTTTTAAGGGTTAAGAATTATACACAAGAACACAACATTGACCAAGTATTCTTGGCAACTAATTAGGTTTAAAATTTTATTATAATATATTTTGTAAGTTATTATTTTTAATGATATTATTTTTGAAAAAAAATTATATGGCATCTTTTATTTTAATATTTTTATCTTTTGTTTTATAACTTTAGCTTTTGTGAATTCATATTATAATAATATTTAAAAAAAAAAATTTATTAGATTAATTTTAATTTTGATTGAAATCCTATTATGATAATATTTTTAAAAAGATAATAGTAATTATGATAATAATCTCAAGATTGATTAATTCATATTTTCTATATATGTAAATGTAAAAATAATGAAGATATAATATTTTTTTCTAGATTTTGATTACTAAATTTAAGAAAGCATATGTCAAAATACTACACGACCACTTGTCAAAAAACTAAATAGCCATTTGCCAAACAACTATCTAGCTACATGTCACAATTAGAACAAAATTAGCAGAAGGCTCAATTTTTATATTAATAAAAAAATTTCTTTTTTCTATTATATTAGATAGTTAACTTATTTTTTGATTTTTTGTTCCATAGTGTGCTCAAGTAAAGATCATTCTTCGATGTTTGATATATGTAGCAGCAAAAATGGTACAAGTTCACAAGTACGGGTGGGCAAAGCCGAACCGGAAAGGGTTTTCAAACCGAACCGGAACGGGTTTTCGAATCGAACCGAAATCGTTCGAGTTTGGTTTTGGGCGTAACGGCTCGGTTCGGTTTATAAGTTTAAAAAATTTTCAGTTTCGGTTTCGGCTCGGTTTATAAGTTAAAAAAATTTTTGGTTTTTCGGTTCGGTTTCGATTCGGTTTGTACTAGTATTCAGTTTGGGTTCGGTTCAAGAAAAAATAGTCCAGTTTGTTCGATTCAATACTAACCAGTTCGGTTTGGAACCGATTAAACCGGTTGAACTCCCCGAGTAGGCATTGTTGATTTGATGAACCGGCTTACCAAACCGAATTCGGTTCGGTTATAAAATTTTCGGTTCTAAAATTTTGAAAATGGTTTGGTTCGATTTTTACCATTAAATTTTCTGTTTGTTTGGTTTTCGGTTTGGTGTCGGTTTGTTTGGTTTTCGGTTTGGTGTCGGTTTGTATTAGTATTAGGTTCGGTTTCGTTTCAAGAAAAATTAGTCCAATTTGTTCGGCTCAATACTAACCGATTCGGTTTCAGTTAGGTTAAACCGATTGAATTCACAAGTGTTTTGAAAAAGCACTGCTATTATTCAATTCCATATTCACAAGTGTTTTGAAAAAGCACTGCTATTTTTCAATTCCAAATTTTGAACACACCGGAACAATGCATGTGGACTCGATACGCTCATAATTTTGTGTTTCTAATTGATAATCTTATGAAATGGGCAAAAATGTTAATCCCAGTTGTAACTGTAGCATCTTAGCATGGGACTCGGCCCCTAATTTTACACACACATAAGATGTTCTATATTTTAGTATATTTAAGCAACAATACCACTCAAAAACTCGAGAAAGACCACTAACTCACTTGCAACAAAACACCTTGATTCTCGAACAACCTTAATTTCAAAATAAACAATTACTCGGTAATTTATAAGTACAACTTTTAATATGGAAGCGTCATCCCATTTTATGAATTCAAGAGTACCAACTTTTATGAGGTGAACATATTATAAAATGGGATTCACAAAATCGAATGCACACAGTATATATATATTATAGATTAGTCCAACAGTGAGCACAACACGAAAGCCTCAACTAGCTATCAAACTTACTTCACATACATAAACAAGGTCAACCCATAAACTACCAAGTACATTCATTTTTCCAACATAAGCTAGCAAACAAAAAAGGTTGCTTAGTTATGGTGGTGACCACCAGGGAGCTTCTCCTTGATCTTCTCCATAACCCCTTTCTTCTCGTGGTGCTCACCGGTAGTCCCGTGGACGCCTACCCCCGGGGTGGTGGTGGCAGAGTCGTGACCATGATCCTTGTGGCCGGTCCCGGGTAGCTTCTCCTTTATCTTCTCCTTCATCCCTTTCTTCTTCCTTCTCCCCCCATGACCGTCATCTTCGGACGACTACGTTTATTATTCATGGAAAACACCAAGTTAAAAAAGAGGCCTAAGCAAAATAATAAACTAAACTTTTGATAAAATTTGCTACCACCCTATGCACAGGTACAACAATGGAATTTTGAAACGTTAGGGCTAATTGTTGCGTTAGAACCATATCATGCACGAGCTAAAAAATATGAGCTAATACTCTTGTTGTTGTTGTTGTTGTTGTTATTATTATTATTTTTTTATTTTTTTATTTTTTACTTTGTCCCTCGTAACATGAAATTCTGTCTCCACCACTAAATATGAGCTAAAAAAACAGTCGATATCGAAAAAATATATAGATTATAGGAGAAAAGAATCATACGGAGCCAGAGCTTGAACTCCCCGACCGATGAAGTATCTCGCCAAGCCTGTGGTGCTCTGTCCCCTCATGCTGACCAGTGTCAACACCACCAACATGAACTCCAGTAGTACCAGTTGTTCCAGTACCGGTACCATACGTCCCTGCACCAGCAGTTCCATAATCTCCCATGGTACCGGTTTGGTGCAACGGGTTTCCATACTCGTCTGTCTGGCGAACTGGACGTGCCAGATCATCGGTCGGGCGGATCGGATTGCCATACTCATCGGTTTGTGTCGGATTAGCGGCTTGTTGGTTCTGATAATGAGCCATTTTTGTTTCTTCTATAATGAAAATTGAGTATATAGAGACTTTTGTTTTGCTAAGCTTAAAATATTTGGTGTGGAAAACTGATATGAATTGTGCCCATTAAATAGGTGATGGGTTACATGAATAGTCCTCATAATCTTAACAACATGTCTTTTAGTATCTATAATTTCGATTGTTATACTAGTAGCTCCTAAGTTTAAAAGCATGAAGGATTTTGTGGCCATATTTTAAGAAATGTGGCATATTTAGTCCTCCTTGGCTCCTTTCAAAATTTTTTAAATATCAAAAATTTTAACATGCTCACATTTAGAGAAGGTAGGAACATGAGTTGCAGTAAAAGCACAAATTTATATATAATAAATTACAAATAGATAAGTTGATATGTTCTTAAATATTTAGGATGAATTTATACCCGACTATGAATTTATATCCAATTACAACTTTCAGAGACTATTAATATTGTAACTGATACTATGAGGACCAAATATAATTTGGTTGAAACTGTGGCTACCATTTCAGCAATTAGTTCATAAATAGGGGATTAGCAACCCAAAACTTGCAACGTGTTAACGGATTGCCACGTTAGCTAAGAGGGTTTCGCGCCAGAGTGACACGTTCAGATGATGTCGGTTGGATAAGATCATTTATTTCATTTATTGTTTTGTTATCTCCAAAATTTAAAATTTTATAATAAATATAATAAATAAATTTAATTATTTTAAATCATTAGTCGCTTTAATATTTGTTTTTGGCCGTATTCAAGCGATTACATAAGAATTGGAAATATTAAATGATATAAATCACATTAAATTATGACAATTTAAAAAATTTACAAATTTTTGCACATCTAATTTTAGAAAATAGACAAAAAATTTTAATATACCAAAATAATTAAACTGACTAAATAAGTTGGATGGAGAAGATATAAGAATTATTCATGTTACAATTTGTTATCATAACGGTACTCATAATAAGTAATTGTAATTTTTAATAATTTTCAACAATTATCTATTATGAATATTATTATTTTTAATCGGATATATATTGATATTTGGGATGATAATTTTTTTGCATCCACTTATGGTTTTCATTATTTTTTTACAACTGTTGTTGAATTCTCTATTCTTACTTGTATTTATCTTATGCTTTAAATTTCTAAAATCCCTTTTACCTAAATAGTATTTTGCGATGGCTTGCTATCAGCATAACACTTGGATATGATATATTCGCACAGATAATGGTCTTGAATTTAAAACTTGTACTGAAATGCTGCAATTGTTTATTGATCATAGAGTTATTCAAGAGTTTACATGCAATGACACTTTACGGTAAAATGGTGTTACAGAACGTAAATATCAACACATTCTAAATGTTGCTTGTTATTTATGTTTTCAAGGCGATATATCAACCACTTTTATTTTGGGTTAAATGTGTCATAACTGTTATTCATTTAATTAATCGTACTCCATCTAAATTATTAAATTGGATAATACCCTACTATCATTTTTTTAATAAGCACTCCACATGCTATCATCTCAACGTGTTTAGGTGTCTTCGTTATGCCCAAACACTTAAAGCTGATCGTGACAAATTTCAAGAATTAGTAACATAATATATTTTTCTTGGCTACCTTACCATGCATAAGGTTTTTTGTCAAGTTTTATGATATATTAAGGGGTCACCAGGCCCTAGATTTATTATTTTCTTCCACTTATGATCTTCGTCTCGCTACTTATTCAGATGTTGATTGGGTGTCATGCCCCGAATCCCGAAGACACCAGGAACATGAGTATTTTTCCTTTTTAAAAAAAGAAAAAGAAAAATATAATTTTAAACAAAAGAAAAGAAAAGGAAACATTGTTATAAAGCCAAAACCTGTTGCATCAACTACAACATTCACATCAGAGTGCCCAAAAAAGAAATATATTATAGCCTACCTACAGATATAATCTCAACAATAAAGTAAACTTCTTATTTACAAAATAAAGCAAGCTACATGCTTGTCCAACAATATGCATATTACACTTTGTTTTAGCCTAGTAGCACAATACATCATAAATATCACTTAAGGCGACAACAAAATGTAATACATTAATACTGCTCCACTAGGTCTAAATAAGTACAACATGCTAACAATGCAAGGCTGCTCCATAAAATAAATTGCTCTAAAGCCTCAAAGAATCTATCAACATGAAAGTGGCTAAACAAAATATAACCAAAGTATATCTATAGCTCCAAAAATATATACATATGGTCATCTGAGCATCTCAATGATGGTCATCTCTCGTCTCTGCACATACAACACAAATATGATTCAAATATGCGAAAAGAAATGAGTTAACCTATTAAATAACACGACAGTAGTGATACTACGTGGTGTCTCAAAATGTAAATACAAATGTATAAGATAGCTATGAATGCAATGCAATGACCCCAAACGCACATACCAAAACATGACTACCTTCGCCAACAGAATGGATAAAAGTAGGATTAGTATCTTATCAAGCCTTTTCAAAAACAAAGGGCTACATCGTTACCCCTTTTTGTTTTGGTCTACCTCTCTCTCAGTGATGCTTACCAAAACCTTCATTTATTCGCCTTTCTATAAATAACGCCAATCAATGATATTACTTGCACAGGTTTTCCGATTTTCACAGTAAGATGCCAAATTTTCTCTTTTAGTTTAATTCTTTTCACAACAAAAGTACACAATTGTCTTGAAAAGAAATACAAAATGACTCAATCCAATGAATGCAACTCACACAATTATTCTTAAAAATTCTACTTTAAAACTCCACAATTTTAATCAATATAAATTTTGCAACTTTGCTATTCTTCACATACTTTGCAAAAAGGCATTGCCTTTACTTCACAATTTCAATACATCACAACATCGCATACTTTGCCATTGCATTTTCTTCGCATAAAAAAGTATCAATTTAGAAATTCCTTCGCGAAATTTTATTGTGATAAAATCCACGTCAATACTATTTTTACAAGGCCTCGCCTTTTATTTTCCATGTCTCACATTTTTATCAAAACTCATAATCATGAATGCAATAATGATTTATACATCTACACATGCTTTATGCTATGCATTTAACAATAATAAGTCAAATAAACAATACAAACAACTCGCAATTAACAACATATACAAAATGAAAATTACAAATTTAGGTACTTACATAAACTCACATTTATATTGTTATTCTATAGACTACTTGTACCTCTATGCACTTAGAAACCTCCCGAAAAGTTTTGCTAAAAATCCCCAAAAGCCCTAACTTGGACCCCCGGTTTTGATCTACCAAACGCATCTGAATCGAATCGCACCTATGGAGTAAAATGACACACTCAAGATAAGGAATAAGAAAATCAAATTTAATTTCATGTTCCGAAAGGGATGGAAAATGAGACAATGAAAACGAGAAAGATATAAAGGTCAAAAGAATGCTCTCACAACGAGGATCACAAATCTCAAGTTTTTATCGGCGAATGATCAAATGAGGTAGATGATACAGGAAGAAGAAAATCAACACACTCAACCCCACTTTCATTCTCTCTTTCTATCTCAAGTTTTATAACGATTTTATAACACAAAATGAGCTAAGTCACACCACTTCAATTCAGTCAAACCTTAGTTGGATCGATCAAACAACAGTTAGATTGATTGAAAATCAAAATTGGATCGATCTAACAGCTAGTTGGATCGATCGGACCCATTGGAATTGGACTATCACCCAAGCCCACATTTTGGGTTAATAACTTCCAAAAACACTTGTAATCATCAATAAACGCTAATAAAAGTGTTTGCAACTTTCGGAATGACATTTGAATGTCTGAAACTCAATCTACGCAACTTAACGCGATTACCGACCCACCCTAACACATACACACACTCCGCACCATTTCGCACAGCGAAACCAACTTCCCACACATGTCACATCACACAACACTACACTATATCCACAACACATAATACATAATAATGATAATATGATGCATATACTAATACATGTACAACGCAATACTTCACACAATACTACACAACTTCACCAGTCACACATACTATGACACTACAAAACACACTACTTTAAGCCCACGACATACAATAAGTGCTATAAATAATATCATGATGCTTTTAAATAATATTATTAAAGCAAAAAATCAATTCGGAATTTCCGAGACTTTACATTGGGTGAGTTGTCAAATCACTCGCCATTCCACTTCAGGTTATCTTATTTTACTTGGTACAGTCCCATTTCTAGACATTCCAAGAAACATGAATGTGGTTTCTTGTTCTTCCACCATGGCAGAATATCATGCTATGGCTCATACGACTTATGAGCTTGTTTGGTTATTAGTTGCTTTGTTACGTGATTTGGGTGTTACTTCCCCAAGGCCTGTTTCTTTGCATTGTGATAATAAATCGGTAGTTTAGATTACGCATAATCCAGTTATTCATGAGCGTTCTAAATATATTGAGATAGATTACCATTCATTTTGTTCGCAAATGTTTTCTGTTAGGTGTTATTGATCTGGTACATATTCCCACGGTTTCACAGCTTGCTAATATATCTTTACAAAGCCTCTTGGTTATGATATATATTAGTTATTTTCTTTCAAGTTGGATATTACGGACTTTCATGCTCCAACTTGAGGGAGTGTGTTAGATAATATTACCTGTTATACTTATGATATAATTCTATAATTATAGTTTGATCCCTATTGAGTTGTATATATGTACCATGATACATTCAGATATAATAAAAATGTTTATTCTTGATTACATAAAATTAACATACCCCTTAACCTATCTCATTTTTATAGGATTGTTGAATACATATGTTAATAAGTTATTATTAGATGTTAACTTTCTGATCAATTCATGCTCGTATTAAGTTTTTTTAATGTGTTTAGCGCCCCGATCCACTAATTGATGGTTTAACCGAGCTTAGTCTGACAAGTTTGTTAAAAGATTGGAATGTCAAAGATTCAAGCTCGACTTATTTTGCCAAACAAAATAAACAGAGCTCGAACCAAGCGCAATTCAAGTTTTGCAAGTATTGAAGGTACCCACTTGATAACGAGTTAAAGTGTAATCTAACAATAAGTCAGCTCGACTCATTTGTATCCCAACTTTTAACTTTTTCAACTCTTTGTCATAAACGGGAAAGACCAATGCACATCTAACCAATTGTTATTACCAATTGTTACTTATTTATTTATTTATTTAGATACATAGCCCTAAACCCTTACAAGAAACCACGAGGGAGCGAAACCGCGAGGGAGCTTTTCTTTGATCTTATCCGTAGCACCTTTGTGTTCCCCACCGGTACTCCGCCCCGAACTGGGTTTCTTCTCCTTCAGCCCTTTCTCCACTAGGTGAACACCACCATCTGTCCCAGTACCGCTACCTTGAGCACCCATAGTACCTGTCACACCCGTCTCCATACCACTGGTTGCTTGCGCCACTAGATTCTGCCCCAAAATGAAATGCCCCAACTGTTCCATGTGGATCGGTTCCTATCCCATTCGCACGGTTCTTCCAGGTCGTACCTGTTGTTCCACTTTTGTCTGGAGCACTTTCATGTGTGTTGGTATGACCACTATCGCTTGTACCGCATGTTCCGGTTGTGTGGGCCTTCCCGGTTGCATCCATTGTTTCACTCCCACCTGACGCGGTTCCGTATGGACCTATGTCACCAGTATTGTCGGATGTACCTTCTGTACCGATTGAACCAGTTGCACCTTTCGTTCCATTTCCGCCTGGAACAGTTCCATATGGACCAATATTACCAGTGCCATCGATACTATAAGTGCCGGTTGTACCAGTACGGTGAGCCGGTTTTCCGCTAGTCAGAAGTACTTGCATATCTCGGCCGGTGATTTCATCTTTCCGGTGAGGTGGTTGACGGCCATATTGGTTTTGATCATTAGCCATTTCTTTGTTGAGATATTTCTTTTTCTTAGTCAAATTTAAAAGTTTTTCCTTTTTGGTAATATATTTAAGAATTGTTTGTGGAAAGTGGAAGTGCTTTCTACTTCAACGAGCAAAAGGTATATTGCCTGGGTTGCCACGTGGCAGATCCAAGTCAGCCTGAGGGCCAACGTGTCACATGTACTACCGACACGTTTGATGAGGAAGTCTGGTGATACTTCTAGTTCAAGTGTTAAAAAGGGCTTAACAATAGTTAACAAACAATAATCTACCAGCTGTTTTGTGGATAGACTAGACTTATACCCGTGCCATGTACGGGATTGTTCTATTTTATTTTTTTAATTATATTTATTTTTTATTAGAAATAATAACAAAAATACCAAGCATGGTATTTATTGAATTCACCTTTCTAATTCATATTTTTACCATCCAAGAATTGTTTGTGTTTCAACATGTCAATCATACTTAAATATATAACACAATTTTTTTTTTTAATTTATTCACTCTAAATTATTAGTTTGAAATTTCACTTTTATCGTGATAGCGATATTTTAAGTTTTGTTATTAATTTATATTTTTTTAACATACTTTCAATCGCCATAAATTATATTTTTCAAAATAAAAGATACTATATGTATGATTTTATATAGATGAATAAATTTGTTATTAACTTTTTTTGTTCCATAAAGAGTAGTGTGACATAGAGGGTGGAGAAAATTGCAACTTGAATATCTTATTGTCGAGAAAGTAGGTTCCAACCCACCATGCTATAAATGATATCATTTTTAATTTGAACTTTAAAATTTTAATTTTAACTTTTTCAATTTTTAATTACTATTTATATTTTTATTGACCTTTTATTTATTATTATTGGTGTCATCATGAAGTAAAAATATTGCCTTAAAAATACGTAATAAATAAATTATGCTTGGCTATTTGTACTTTGAGATTTTTCCATTCATAGTAAATACATAAATGTTCAAAAAAAGGTCGATAAATTAGTATACTTGCTTTCTAAGGAGGGAGTATATAAAAGGGGGGAAAATATGGAAAGAAATTATGTTTAAAAAAACCGACCCCGTGAGCACATTTTATTCCAAAAAACAAAATTGTACGCCTAACAAAAGAAATATTGAATTTACTCTGATCCTATCCGCCCAACTGTTTAGCTATAAAATTCTAATTCTAAAAAAAGAGTTGTTGACCTTCTCACTCTGACCCTATCTGCTCAACTGTTTGGCCAAAAAATTCAAATTTTATAAATGGAGTTAATGACCTTCTAACTCTGACAGTATCCGCTCAACTATTTGGCCATAAAATTCAAATTCTAAAAAAAGAGTTATTGACCTTCTCCTACTCTTACTAATCTTCTAAATTTAAAATAGGGATATTTGATTTACGTTATGAAAAACACATATTATATAATGGATAAGAATTTTATATATACATGTACGCAGGTAATTCCATCATTTGACACATATAAGATAAACTAATTAATTACACATATGAGAGAGATTATTCATTAATTGCAATATTGTTAATATATCTCCTACATATCAAATGATAAATGAATGTATGCAGAAATTTGCTACATACATGTAAATGTAAGTATTCATATAGTATTTCGAGGGAATTTCTAAATTACCAAGTAATTCAATAACAATAACTAATAATCAATAATCAAATTATTTAAATATCTCAAACCAATTTGAAGTATAATGTATTACATGTTTTAACTCAATTATATTGATTAAAAAAAGGGTTTGGGTAGCGACAATCCATATAATATTGACATTATAATGTACACCCTTTTATGTACAGAAAAAGATATGTGCGATAAGTACATAGAAAATAAAATTAAAATTTTATCCATTGAATGCATTGTGCTTTTATGCACAGATCTCATTTCTTAAAAAATAAACACTTTGATTAATAATATACTACCCGAAATTTATCAATACAGACTCAAAGTTAAAAATATTAGAATTGGATCAATACTAATCATAATAAAAAAATAAAAAAAAATAATGATACTAAAATATTGTAATAACGAATATTAGCTAAGAGTGAATCTGTTACCTTTTAGGCAAACACAGGGAGGGGTGAATTGTATTAAAGTAAAAATGTTTTGAATAAGAATATTAATAAGACAAATAATTAATATGTAAATAGTTAAAGGGAAAGAGATTTAAACACAGTTTTATAGTGGTTTGACCAAAGATCCGTTGATCCC
>MKEJ01076614.1:0-24921 GCA_001753735.1 Embelia ribes
TCTTAATAAATAATACAATGACACTTGGTACACAAGGAGGGGCGCCACTTGACGGAAGCTTAAGTTGAGTCTCTCATTTTATATTATTGTATATGATATATATGAAAAAAAAATCATACTCACCATTAAGTACTGGCAACTTTGTCCATTATTTGACCACTATTCCATAGTTGACATGTTTCTACGTTGAGAACACGTGTTCACCACTACTGGTACAGCACAAAATGCAAACAAGACCTTAATTAGATTAATAATGATATTTTGTGTTCATTATGTTATAATTTTTAAATAAATAAATAAATTTATTTATAATTAATTTTTTAAAAATATAATCATTTTAAATCTTTATATTTATTTAGATCAAAATAATAAATAATATCAATTTATAAATTGCATAGTGATACGATATGTTACCTTTAAGAGAAAAAAAAATTGAGAAGTTAAAAGCTTATAATTAAAGGATTTGGAGCTTTGGACACTCCGCAAGATTAAGATGTGTTGAATATTAGAGAACTTTTTTAAGGGAATTAATTAAGGTAATAAAAAATTTTATGAGAGGGCCTGGGGCATTAAATCTGCATAAAACAATAATTACATTAAAAAATAACATCTCGATTTTTTCAAATTATGAGGTATTTTAACCCAATAAACTCATAAATTCGATATTTTGATTTTGTCTTTTGAATAGCTTTTATGAGGATGATAGGATAGTTTACTAGAGTATTTTACAAGTCTCGATAGGGTATTTGGTTATAATTTTTAAATTCAAATTTTTTATTTAAAAATTGAATAATATTTGATTTCTAAGTTTTTGACCTGAGCAATTACCATTTTGGCTTAAAAAAATCTAAGAACATTAAATTGGATGATTCTAGTTTTACCTTCCTTAAATTATATCGATAAAGTGAATTACAAAAACGGTTATATACTTCAAAATAACGTACCTTAGTAATTTTCTAAATAGTAATAGCATTATAAAAAATAACTAAATATAACTATTTTTATTTTGCATGTTTTTTAGTACTAATTATTTTTTCAAAAGAAAATTTTCAAAATTTGAAAACGAAGATTTTCGTACCGGAAAAATAAATAAATATCAAATAATGTAACATCCACGTATTACAACCATATTTTCCTTATCTGTAACATACAACAAAAATTTTATAATGCACCTTCCCATATGCAGTCCCTAAACAATAAGAGGAAATTTAAATATTTAATCATATACACCAAAATTTTACGCTTAGATCCATAAATTTTCAAATGTATCAATCAAGTCCTTAAACGATAATATCACTTTAAATATATAAGACGTAAAACACACACAAAGATGAGCTCACAAAAGAACAAGCTTAATTAACTATTCATGGTTTAAGCCCATACTCCTTCCTAGCCCTCCCAACAAACATGTCTCCGCATTTTATCCAGCCGGGGATGCGCCCAGATATAGTCATACCCAAAATCTGTAGCACTCCCTCCCTTCTCCCGAGTGAGACGAGCCCTCTGACTGCCCCGGCCTTGTAAGTAGCCAATTGACTCTCGTCGCCACCGGCCATTAACAGCTTTAGGTTTTTAGCCATCACCACCGCGTGGTCGCGGGCAGCATGCCCTTGTTTAATCTCCTGAAATAAATGAAATTAAAAAGACTAGCAAATAAATTAATTCTAGGCACCTATTGTATATATTTCGGAGTGTGCTATGGACTAATAACATGTAATTTATAATCGTACAATAAAGTTGCACGATGGACAATCCTAAGACTCTATGAATTGTTTTGACAAGCATATCCATGTACATAATTTATAATCATACACTCGAGAATTACGGGTGCATACAGTTACACTTTTGACCATTTCCGATATTTCCGATAGCATGTTTGGTAATGCTTTTTTAATCACAGCAACAATAACGTCTCTAATATAAGCATATCAGCGATTACTAGCTCCTATGATTTAAATACATATCAATTCTCAAACCCTGCTGATATTTGCTACATTTAAATGTGTCTGGGCTGAACCATTTCTTTTGCAGGCTCCAATTTTGTTGGTTATACATTCTTATCGCAAAATAATAAATTGAGTTTTGATAGGTATTTTGGACGTTGCTATTGAAATTGCTGTTTTTGGCTATATTTTTTGCAACTCCGCCGATTTCTTAAAGTATTAAATCTGGTTTAACAACAGCTAATCAATATTGAGAAAAGCCCTTACCGAAACCCATAAGTGTTTCTGTGGGTCTTATCGAAACAGTCTTAGGATTGTAGATAATACGAAGAACACGGGCTACATTTTAGTACTACTTAACAATTAAGTCCGATAAAATAAATGGCCGGATATCGCCAAGGACGAACAAGGCGAAAATTGCGAGTCCTTCAACTACATACGTCGAGCAAATTAAATCAAAATTTTTTGTCGAAAACATCAAAATTTTTTTCATGATCAGGACATATCATACTTGTTCCTATTTCATGCGCCTCGGGAAACTATAAAATTCACAAAAATCATACGAAAACATCGACAAGATAAAGATTCGATAAACTTACAGGAATATCAGTGATATCGCCGATAGCAAAAATGTTCTTGTGACCTTTTACCCTCAAGTTCGGATCAACCATCACCCTCCCGTAATCATCCAAGCCATCTCTCACGATAGTGTTTTTAAGCCACTTCGAGCCCAACGGCATACCCGTACACATAAAATGGCAATCGGCTTCAATAGTTTTGCCACCCGATGTTACGTACACACCTTCTTTTGCAGAGTCCAAATCTATCGATTGTCCCAAAATAACATCCACTTCCTTCGATATCAACCAGTCTAACGCTCTTTGACTAGCTTTAAGCCCGAGAAGATCCACCACCGTTGATCCCCGATTGACTATAGTCACCTTCTTGCCCGGATAATCGGTGACTATTTCACCTGCAAGCTCGACACCCGTGGATCCTCCTCCAACAATTAATATCGAATTCGCTGATTCGATCTTTTGTTGCTCTGCAGATTGAACATAAAATTCACTTTCTTGGAACATTATTTAACAAAATATAAATCAATATTTTTTTTTAAATTGATAAACAGGTTATAAAAATGCAAGTCCCCGTGCGGTGACGCGTTGGAAATAAGATTTAGAGAATTACGTGCTTCATAGTAACTAATCCTCTCGGATTTAGAGATGAAACCGGGGTGAATGTGGCCAGTTGCAATCACAAGATAATCGTACGCAATCTTATCGCCCTGTGCAGTCGTGACTTCGGTTTCTGTAATATCGACTGCGGTGGATACGACTATACGAGCCTTCGGAAGGTATTCCGAGTGGTAAATGATAGATTTTTCGGCGAATGAGGGCTCAACCATACATCTCAACTCTGCAAATATGATCTCCAGATACTCCTTCCTGTTTTCGCCATCATATATAATGAATATTTTGTACAGCATTGACCATTCTTTTGTTACAATTTTTAATCAAAAAATTTGTTCTTTCATAATATGAAAAAGGCTGATGCATCCGGAATAAAAAAATTAATAATTTCTCAGACCAAAACAACATTAAAAAAAAACAAAACAAAAAAAAAAAAACGCGAGCTTAAAACCTAAATCGAAAACAAGTCTTAGTCAAAACAACGTAAAGTTCAACTGAAAACCTAAATAACACATTCGAATCCCACTTGTAAGCCAGAAAAATAATAAAAAATTAAAAAGCATGAACTTAAAATCTGCAATAAATCAAGTCTAGTAACTAATGTAAATATTGAATAAAAGGAAATTCAACGAATTAAAAGTTCATTTTGTTTGAAAAACATGTGTTCATGGACTAATGCTTCCTAGATTTTCTACAAATAAATAAAATTCGAAAAGTTGAAATATAGATATAGAGGAAGTGATCGTGAATCTTACGCGTCGATGAGGACGACATTGCAATGATCCTGGAGGTATTTGGCCAACGAGGAACCTCCGATACCACCACCGACAATCACCACCGTCGCCATATCGATTAATAAATCTAAATTTTATAATTATGATTAAAAACAATGGAAACTCCTCAAGTAAAATCTCCCTCTGTTGAGGCTCAAAATACTTGCAAGACTCGAAGAATGGCTGTGTTTTTTTATTTTCATTTTATTTATTTTTTTGTCATCATTTAAATACTAAGAATGGAATGGTATCTTTTGACGAAATGGCAAGTCTAGAAGCAAATCAAAGAATGACTTTCAGTTTTACGCGTCAATGGGAAATGGATTCTAGAAGGGTTGAACAACTGGAGGTAAATAAATAATTCCTTCCTTGTACTGACAACTTTAGGAATTTTTATCAGTGGTTAAATACAATATATTTTACAGAAACTATGGTTTCAAAAGAATAAAACTTAAAATTATGGGTTCAAAGTTGTATTTTAATGGGTTCAATTACTAATTTTTTCCCCCTAAAATCTAATATTTATATATAATAAAAAAAATTTCAGTCAGGGATTCAGTCAGTAGGTTTGAATGACACACCTGGCCAAGTCTTGGAGCCGCTCCTGCTAGATCAAAAAAATATAAATATTTGGATCACGAAGTTATATTTAATGAATACAGAAATCAACTTTATCACTAATTTTTAAAAAATATGTATAATTTTCATGGAAGATAGTTTATTGATGTTATAAAAAGTTGTTGTTATTAATAAAAAGTCACTATATTAAATAAGAGTATAATAGTAAAAATTTATCTATATTATTTTTTTAAAAAGAAAATAAATCTATATACTAAGACATATGTAAAAATAAACCAAGGTTAGCGGGTATTATTTAAATATAATAGTACGATACATACATAGAGTTTGAAAATATTAGGGTAAATTATACTTTGCCCCATGAGGTTTATTAAAATGTTGAATTACTCCAACGTTTTCATAAATTACACTTTGTCCCCATTCATAATCTAAGTTAGATTTCACCGTCACTTAATTTCTCAAATTTATTAATTTAAAATATGATATTAGGTAATATTAAATAAAAATTCATCACTTTAATAAAAATATATTGGTTTTGCAAATAATATTTTTCTTAACAAAAAAATATACAAAATATACCATTTAATGTATTTTAGTAAAATTTCCAGTTATTCATTATAAATAATTTTTCTTTCATTTTGATCCTGAAAACTTTGGAGGAAAATTATAATGACCACCAAACCTCATGGGGGTCAGTGAATTTTATAAATCTAGGAGATTTCTGAAATTGTTGGAAATCTCTCGGGGGAAAAGCGTAATTTACCAAAAATACTATACCATTCTCTAAAAATTTCATACGTGCTAAGAAGTAGGATGACGTAATGGATGACCCAATATATCCAACTAATGCTTTTATTTTTCAACAAATGTATTGCAGTGTTGACAAAAGAGGTTCGACCACTCCAATAAAGTCCAGCAAAAACTGCGCAAAGAGCGCACCATAAGAGAAATAAGTAAGTGGAAAATAAGTAGTTTATAAGTTTTATTTTCTATATTTTAATATATTGTAATTTTTACTTTTATCTATTTACTGTATAAAAAATACTAACTTTGCAAAAATTTCATGCAATTTTTATTTCAAATTTTTCATTCATCTTATTTTTTTTTGTAACAAAAGTTATTATACCTAAAATTGTAAATTAATTAATTTCAATTTGCATATTTTGTTAAGAGATAATACTCTATATTTAAAGATTTAGATTGATAATTATTAAAAAATAAAATATAAGTAATTTAAAATAAAAATATCAAAACTTAAGGAATTATAATTTATAATTTCTCACATATTTACCAAACTCAACAAAATATTTAAATATTATATTAATTATCAATAATACAAATTAGTGTCACGAATTTATTGAGGTACTTCAAAATTTATATATGATACATACTTAATTTTTTGATAAATAATAATTAAAATACTTATATTTTCATTAAAAATTATTCAAAATAATTTTAATTTTTCCTCTTATATTGGTATGCAATATTTTGTTAAATAGTACTCCCTCCATTCATTTTTAAGAACCCTTAATTATAGAGAAAATATTAATATTTTACTTTACTACCCTTCATTAAATGCTCAAAATATATTATTCTAATCCATTAATAAATATAAACCTAAAAAAATAATATTTTATTAATTTTCTAAATGGACACTTATAAATAAATAGGAAACAAATCTTTAAAGTTATAATTAAAAAGAAATTACGGTAATAAATTTATAAATCACGTGTATTTCTGCTAATATAAATCAAATCACACATCAGTATTAGCCATATAAGCTAGACTCAGGTTAAACTTATTTTAACTTGATATTGAATCATATATTTTTTGCGTCTATATTTAACTTTACTGCAGATTACTTTATTTATTTTTGAGCATACTCATAATAATATGATTCATATTTCTAGCTATTTTTATTATTTTTGCAAGATACAAATAAATTTTGCCGAAATTACTAATATAAAAGTGAACTTCCAATTACCAAGCACGTCCCAAAATCCGTTACACCTCCGTCCCAAAATTTATTCTTAAAATATATTTTTTCCAAAAAAAATGTAATATGATTAAGTTATTTACGGATAACATAAATACATGTACACTATATTATTGGTAACATGGTGTTACATGTATTTGAAAATGAGGGATGAAGAATTTTACTTAGCGAAAAAGAAAATCTATTTTTACTTCAAAGTGTTTGACGGTTTGTCTGGTGATAGTTTTTAAGTAAATAAGTCAATTTATTTTTATCTTTAAAAAATATAGATGCATTCAACTTGAAACTCATAACTTATTTAGGCTAAAATATTAAACAACCCTAACTTACTATCTATATTTTAAACAAACAAAATTAAAAAGTGAAATTTATAAATTGCAGCAAAACAAGATCAGACTAGTTTAAGTGAAGATACTTGCAGATGCAAATTACGAAGTTATCCATATTCAACATTGGGACCAAATAATTTCAAATTACTTAGCCTGTAGGCAAAGTTCTCGTTGAACTTATGAATAGATTTTAATAAAAAAAAAACTATAGTCTTCGTTGGCGGACCTAGCCAAAAAGCGTCGCGCATGGCTGATTTCAAAAATTTCTATAAATTTAATGCTTAAAGTTTGGAATTTTTGCAAAGTATTGACTAACAAAAGTCTATATAAAATGAGAAAACCAGTTCCCACTATCGGGAAATTCTGTATTCGTTATTGATAGTCATATATAGTTGGCGTAATGGAACTTCTACGTGGACGCATAATAATAATAATAATAATAAGTCATAAAAAGTTCTTTGCTAATCGATTTTCCAATTGACTTTTACCAACAAAATTGGTTGTTACTCAAGTAATCGATATTTAAACAAATATGCATAATACATCTTCGTTTTCTAGCTAGATCATACATATATTATAATTAATTAATTAATAATAAATATATAAATGCATATTATGGAAGAGTTGGAATTTAATGCGTGTACACCTTATATTGTTCGGGTTTTCTATTTTAAAAATACTTAAAAGTCGGATGGTTGGGCAATTTAAGTGGCTTTTTGAGGTGGATATAACGGTTACAAACGTGTTTGGTTGCAACTTATAAATTTTAAAATTTTAATTATTTTGCTTAAAAATTGGCTAATATTTGGCTGCTCTACTTTTGGGTCGTGTTTATTTGTTATTTCTGCCTAAATGAGCTGGATGCATCTATTTTTTTTAATTAAAAATAAATTAACTTATTTACTTAAAAATTGAGACAAAAAAAACATCCGTTTAGAGATTGGTCTCCAAGTATTAAGTTATGGCAATATTTATTTCTAATTGCATAGTTGTTCAACACTATTATACTATCTGATAGTTTTATAGCTAGCTGTCAATTAATTATTTTAATCACTTTAATTTCCACGAGCAACGTGATGTTCTATCTATTGGATCCTTTATTTTTGCTTTGTTTCCTTGACTATTAAGTAAATGAGTTATTTTATTTATATATATATAAAAAAATGTATTCAAATTAAATCGTTTAATTTTTTAAATTAAAATAATAAATAAGTTTAATTTATAAACTGAGCAGCCACGCGCTACTCAGTTTCTAAGCAAATAAATTGAGAAGCATGATGCTATAAGCTGCAGTTAAACAAACCAATTTATTTTTGTGTACTTGAGGTGAAATTAAATATGGGCTGGGCCTGCCAGGATTACGAGAGTATATATTACTTTCAGGATTAGACTGGCCCATTCAAAAATGCCACAGACTTGTTTTCCACGAGCCTACACTTTAAAATCCTGTTTTATCATAGAAATAAAAAAAGAATGATTGTAGTTTATTACCTAGCTTTTGCCGTTTAATATCCGTATCAATGCATAATTGGAAAAAATTTCACTTTTTGAATTGATGCACAACTTAATAAAAAAAAAAACTAATGAAAAATATGCAAATTTTTGACACATCCAGTTTAATACATGTATAATTCACAATTTTTAGTTGCATTTTCATTTTAAACATCAAAAAAATAAAATTTTTATCATTAGGAGATTAAATCGTTAAATTATGTATTATGCCCAATTTTCATGATGTACTTTTGCTGGAAAATTGTATTAAATTTGTCCGAACCGTTGCCATTATGTATTTTATTAACTATGATTTATTATGTAGATAAGAAAGTAAATTTTCAGAAAAAATATGTCATCTGAAAAATAAACAGGCGTGGACATATTTTGACAAAAGGCAAGTACAATATGGGCGAAAAATAAGAAACATAGTCTCCAAAAAATAACAAAAAAAAAAATATATA
This sequence comes from Embelia ribes, assembly GCA_001753735.1. Lineage (NCBI taxonomy): Eukaryota > Viridiplantae > Streptophyta > Magnoliopsida > Ericales > Primulaceae > Embelia > Embelia ribes. Next base: position 8,766 of record MKEJ01076614.1, read on the forward strand.
TTATAAAAAATTTGTTTAAGCATTATTCAGTTTTTAAATAAGTTAAATGCAAAAATCATAATTTATAAGCGAGAAACAAACAAAGCCGGTGTATAATTTACAACAATGAAAAGGATAAATTATATTTTTTTCCCATGAGGTTTCTGACAATTTCACATAGCCCTATTATGTATCATAAATTATACTTTGCCCCCAAATTACAACCCATGTTTGATTTTGTTACATAAGAACTATATTGCCCTTGCTTTATTGATTTATTTTATTACTTTAGAACTTAATATTCACTCATACAAATGAAACAATTACTATATTTTAAGAAAATTAATATATTTGTATGTAATAACTTTTTTTAAAAAAATACAAAAAAAATAAAAAATACCATTTAGGGTGTATTTTAATAATTTTTTGGGTTATTTATGGAAAATAATATCATTTTCACTTTGCCCATGGAACATGTGGGGGTAAAGTGTAATTTGAGACACCTCAAGAGGTTTTCCAAAATTTTCAGAGACCTCTAGTGTATCATAAATTATACCTTGCCCCAAATTATAACCTATGTTTGATTTTGTTATATAATAACTATATTGCCCTTACTTTATTGATTTATTTTATTACTTTAGAACTTAATATTCACTTATTCTAAGGAAACAATTACTATATTTTAATAAAAGTAATATATTTGTATGTAATAACTTTTTTCAAAAAAATAATTACAAAAAAAAGTAAAACATACCATTTAGGGTGTAGTTTAGTAAATTTTTGAGTTATTTATAAAAAATAATATCACTTTCACTTTGCCCCTGGAACATGTGGGGGTTTACTGTAATATTAGATACCGCAGGGGTTTTTAAAACATTTCCAGAAACCTCTTGGGGTCAAAGTGTAAGTAACCCTTACATATGTACCAAGTCAACGGGTCTTCCAACGGACCTGCGACTGCCACGTGGCCTCACTAACAACCTCATAACTTTTTGTCTTTTCTTTTATATCTTGCCATTCACTCCCCGTCTCTCCTTCTTAGCCAGATGCCTCCTGCTACATTTCTTCGCCCATTATTTAACAATAAAAATAATATTCTTCACAATAATAATAATAATAATATATCTCCATTATTTTCCTATTTATCTGTGAAGCAAATCAGCAGAAAAACAGTGCCAATGGAAAAAGGTGAAATAACGAGACGATTTTCTTCTTGTTCTTTTTCTTTTTTGTTCTTCGATTTTGTTGTTAATATTTTTCGTCATGTGTTTGTTGGGGGAATTTGGTTGCGAGTGAAGGTGGTGATGCTATGCATGATGAGGAGAGAGAATTGTGTCATAAAGTTGCCCGCGATCTCAACACGTGTAAGAGCACCATTAATCCAATCCTTCCGCATCTTCTCAATATGTAAGTCTATAAATATATATATATATATATATGTAAGTTTATAAAAAAATTTATAAATTTTGTTAGCTGTTGCATTTAAAGTAATCTAACGGTTAGGATGTATCCTATTTTTTTATTTTCTCTCTTTATTTTTTCTCATATATCATAGTCGTTGGATCGCTTCAAATCCAACAACCAATAAAATTTTTTAGAATTTTTGTAAATTTTTTTATCCCATTTAGTTTGTGGATTGAAATTCTTTATTCTTTTTAATTGTTATGTTATTTGTCAATTATGGATGTTAATTTTTTTTCACCGTTATTATGGAAGTATGATTCAGTCAAGCTCAATCATTGGTGGACCCCCGAAATTTCGGAACTTGAGCAGATGTATATGTAAAGTTAGAAAATTTTTCATATGATCTCTTTATACACCCCTTAACTAATTAGATATTTTTATTTTAAGGATACGTAATTATTAAAAAATTAAAATAAATCACTATTAGTGTCCTTCCTAATTATTAGGTTTAAAATTAAGTCAAAAGACTAACAGAGTTATAATTAGGAGTGGCGTGCTAGTATCTCGGGTTCGAGTCAAACTCGAGTAATGAGCTACTTGATTCGTTAATTCGCGAGTAATAACTCAAAGAATATAGATATACATATATGTGTATGTATAAATTAGAAATAAAATATTTGATTATATATCACTAGAAAGATTTAACTCTTAATTGTTTGATAACATAAAAAAATACTTATACCCTGAGTAATTAATTTTATTATTTCAATATAATATATAAAATATATTTAAAAATAATTTATTGAGTCTAGTCGAGTATTTTGTTTTCTTTATCGAGTTGATTTCGAGTAAAAAAATAATACTTGAGTCGATTAGAGTAATATTCGGCTCGACTTGTTCATGTTTGATTAGAGCAATACTTGGCTCGACTTTACTCGTACCGAATCATCTGAACGATTCATACTTGATTAACGGCTTGACTCGATTCGTTTTCACCCCTATTTATAATTGGCTATTTAAATTCAATTCAAAATATAAATTAAAATTTTTTTAAGCCTGTTTGTCAAGTCATATTATCTAATTATTTTTGGACCAAGTGAGTATTATACAGGACAAATGATTCGGGTCCAAACCGAAAATTCTGGATCCGCCGTTAAATCCAATAATTCATGAATAAGATGGTATTTGCTCAAGTGTCTATCACAAGTTGGTTTCATATCTAATGTCGTTGAAATCGCACTCCAAATTACCTTGGTAACGGCAAGCCACGACCAATATTGTAGGAAAATTAAACATGCACACAAGAATAATAAAACCACGAGTATAACGCTGCAAAGCCAAATCACTGCAAAAGATAAACCGGGGTTCACATAGATCGGGTCCCTCTCTCTAGCCTTTATAATATAATAGGCTTACTAGAATGAAAGACTCAAACCGATACCATGAATGATCTCCATAGAGACACCCAACATCTAGATTTTCGAGGAGTTTCACGTTGAGGCTAACCCGCTAAGAAACATTTGTTGGGATTTCTTACTCACATTTTTTGAGGATTTTCCACCTTTGGAAACCCTCTTAGGCATCTTTTGCGCCAAAAAAAAAAAAGTCCTAAGACCCGTGCTGAACAACCTTGCCCGGTGATGGCCCATCCAGGGGCAGGCCAAAAATCTCTTTTCACATAACCGACATCGAGAATTAATTGAGTTAATATAAACTATACAGTGGCCTCTTTCCTTCCTACTAGTAAGCCTTTTAATGAGAAATGCATGAACTTTAATAAAAATAATAAAAAATATTTGACCCTTTTATCATCAGAATGAAAACCCAACCTTCCGAACTTTGCTAACAAATATCTTGTTACGTGCATCATTTTATTTGTTAATCTGTATTCATGAACACTTAGCTGTAGGTTTTCTATTTTGGATTCGTGATACTTTATTTTTTTGACTTGATTTGAGTGATTTATCGTGAATGGCCGCAGTTATGGATCCAACGCTACTGCCCGAGACTTCGACATCTATGCTTCCAATGCAACCTTTGAGGACCCTCTTATGTGTGCTCGCGGGTACGTTAGCTAAGAACATATTTACTCCCAAACATATTATTCTCATTTATGAGTGCGTGTTCTCTCTAAGGGTTTGTTTAGTTACAATTTTTAAGCAAATAAACCGTTTTATTTCTAAATGACAAGAAATCATTTTAAGTTATTCAACTTTTAAGCAAAAAAAAATTGGGAATCTGGAACTTTTTAGCTACAATCAAACAAGCCCTTAATTATGAAATTTATATCAATAATCTCATGACGCAATTCATCTCTCTTTTTTTTCTTATTGTTTTCAGGATAAAGCAGATCAAATCAGCGTTTTATTCGATTCCCAAGGTTGTGTCAATTTACGTTATGATAGCATGTGTTGAATTTAGTTCATTCTTTCTGGATACTCATTTCCACAAACTTTCGCGACACGTGAAACCCCGAATGGTTGAGTTATAGCTGAACACTAGTAGCTCGTTTATCTTCTGTACTCGTATCTAATTTCTTCGTATTGGTGTTATGAATGCGAGTTTTAAATTTGGAGATTAAAAGTTATGTACGCTAATAAAGTAATTGATTTTTTGGCAATTAGGTTTTTAGTGAATCGAGAATTGTGGAATATTCTATCCAAGAAGAGATGATCTCGCCGACAAGGCAAGAGGTTCGATTGGTCTTCTCCCTGCCATTTGATATTTCTTCTATTCGTTTTCGTGTGCATCTGTTATGTGCTCGTTTAAAGGCATGTTTTAAGAGAAAAAACTTCTTTTTCATTTTTAGGCCAAGATCAAAGCTAGGTTTGTGTTAGCTTGTAAGGCTTGAAGAGCCAAAAAAATGGTTTTCTTTTTAACTTAAATAAGCCAACTGCAAAACCTCCATGCCAAAAATTTGCTCCAAACAAGCCCTATATTGGCAATAAAGTTTCAAATAACAATCGCGGCGGCTACTGTAATGTTAACGGTGACGGTATAATGATTTCAGTTATCTTAGCGTAATGGTTGCAGAAATCGGAGCCGAAATTTGTTTTATCTTTCCAAAATTATTTTTTGATTTCTTTTTCCGTAAGAGTTTGTAATGGTTGTAATGGGCCGATGAATAGACTAATACGGCCGATATGTAATGGTTCGGTAGATATAGATAAAAATTTCATCCCACCGATATATCGTCGGTCCATAGCGAGGTTACGGAAGGATAACAGCCTATATTTAAAACAATGGTTGCCGCACAAAATGCTTAATTTTTTAAATCTTGTGCTTTTAAGTTGGAACATGTTTGTCTTGCTTTCACAAAGAATAATTTTGAAATCGATATTATCTACTTTTAATTTACTCATAATTTAAAACAAATATGTCTACTTATTACACTTCTCACTGAATGCATAGATATCCTTTTCTTTTTTGCTTTTTATTTGTTTTCATTTTTCCCCGAAAGGAGTTACAATACTTAAAATCAAGACGTTTCAACTCCACGGAAACGCTCATGAAGCCTAACAACATTTAACAATGGTCGTAGATACTAATCGACAACAAGCAACATTACAAGATATTGGGCAAAGACATCGACATGATATCGTTGATCAAGCTAGAAGTTGAAGATGGCAAAATTGTTCGTCATGAGGATCGGTATTTTGCTTAACAAACTAGATTTCGTTCAAATTATATGTTCTTAATACTATAAAGGGGAGAAAATGGTGGACTAGCTTGTTTTGGCGTAACTTATAAGTTTTAATTTTTCAACTTATTTACTTAAAAGCTATACATTGTATGGCTGTTCAGTTTTTGAACTAAGTTTATTTATTTTTTGGCCTAAATAAACTGTAAGCTTTAAATCTACAGTTTTTCTTAATAAGAAATAATTTAGTTTCATTGCTTAAATAGCAATCGCTAGTAGCAGTCACTTGCTTTCACGGCATTTGTTTGGTTGCAGCTTTTGATTTTAAATTTTTCTTGTTTTCCTTTTTATTAAAAAGCTGACATTGATTTGGCTGCTAAATTATGAAAGTTTTTTTTACTTAAAAAACTACATATTTTAAGTTGGTTTCATTCATTTTTTTAGTTTGACAAAAACTACCTTTTTAGCTTAAAACTCGTGACCTATCAAGCCCTTCTTAATTCTATAAATGGTATTTCATTCTAATGATGTAGAATAAAAACTAAACAAAAAATATGTAATTTTCTCATACCTTTGCGTAACTACATATGAACAGGTGGGATAAAAAGCCTTTACTAAACCGAGAGACAGTTAATTTCCCATTAGTTGGCCGGGTTTTGGAAACAGCTCGCAGGGGATCAATGCTCGCAACGCATGCCATGATGAGGTTTGGAAAAGATCCTCAGCCGGGTCTTCCCCACTAAATCGTCGCCTATATCATATAGGCGTACTTGTGGATTTAGTCCTCCGTCTCGTCTTTTTTTTTCCCCTCCAAAATAATAAATTATGAAATTGGTTTGAATGAGAGTTACACTTCTTATTTGACTCATGTTAGGATTAGGAAGTGAGGAGTGAACTAATAGGATTGTAGTATAATTGGGATTATTGTATGAGTATGTTACATTATATCGTCTATACGTATTCGACACATCTTGTGTGAGTTACGATAATTATGTATTATGGACGATTACTTTTTTAGTTGTCCTATAAATAGGCCATTTTACTAATTTAGTTACTATTTAGAAGGAAGTCAAAACAACATTTTACAATTATTCCCTTATTTAATGGATTTTTTGTAAACAAATAAAGCTTGTCATCATATTCCCAATAAAGGATACCTTAGTAAACTAAAAAGAAATTTAATTCTTCAACTATACTAACTAAATTTTTCGTAATCAGAGCGAAAAGTTCTTAGTCAAATGGGCTTATCAAATTAATGAGAGTAGATAATAACTCGTATGAAAAACTGAAAACTCGTACTATTTTTCTTTTTTAACTAGAGTGCATTTTGTTTTGAACAATCATGCTTTGAAGCGTTTTTAAGTTAATTATGGGATGGTTCGAAATGTTTTTGAGTTTATTATGAATAGTTACAACTGTATTGTAAACTTCTAGGTTAAATTTTTATCTCATTCAAAATGATATTAATCTAAAATACATTTAATTTTTGAAGTACTTTCAAGTTAATATGAAAAATAAGAAATATTTTTAGTACATTTTAGGTTAAGTACCGAGTAAAATGAGATTTAAGCTAACTTTGCAAAAGTTATGTTTTTAAGTTATTTATGGGGGTAATAAACCAATGTATTTGTCCTGTTTTAGGTAAAATCCATTTCAAATGAGATTTAACCTGAAAATATATTAAATATTTAGAAATTCGTGCTTTGAAAGAGTCTTTAGGTTGGTGTGTGTAATCAATTTATTTGTTAAATTTTAGGTTAAAATCAAATTTGAAATGGAAAATATATTTTCTTTTGCATCATTGTGAAAATGTTTTCAATGAATTATAGGTAACAACTATGTACGTTATGTTAAGACTAAAATCTCATCCAACTTGAATTTTATCAGTAATTTATTTTATTTTCCAATGAAGTGTTTCGAAGTACTTTTTCATCAACAAATTAATGAAATAATTACTCCCAAGTTCCCCGATAGAGGGAGAATGTATAATGATAATGTTCGATAAACATCAACTCATAAGGAAATTGCAGAACTCTCCCTTAATGGTAAATTACTAATAATAATTCCATTCAAATTTTCTTCATATATTTCCCCGCAATTAACAATTTTGCATTTATGTTGCATTGGGGCTAACTTAGCGTACTATGCAAATGGTAGCCAAGTAGTAAAAGTAGTAGGATGAGACGAGTCCTCGACTCTGTCTCGAGCTGGCCTTACGGGCGGAAAGAATATTATGGTATGAGACCATCTTTGTGTTTTGCGTTTCTGTATGTGGTATAAACATATATCTCTATCCTGGGTTAATAGATATGGATAGACATTGCAAAGCAAAGAAGCACTCTTATGGTAACAATTCAAGAATGTATCTATTACGCCCGTCTCTTCTCCCCTTTTTTATTATCTTACTGTTTTCTTTAAAGTACGAACTGTTCAAAGTGTTTGAAATAATTTTTTTTTGTTCCAAGAATGTCCTCCAACTTATAGTTTTACAGCAAAAATCATCATGTCCACAATTACAATTTAATTTATCTTAACTTGCATATTTTTTTTTATATTAAGAAATAATACTATATCTTTAGAGATTTAAGTTGATGATTATTAAATTAACCAAAAATAGATCTATATATATCACAATAACACGGAGCATATTTTCAAAAAAATGATACTACTATATCTTTAGATATTAAAGTTATTAATGATTAAATTAATAAAAAATATATTTAAATAGATTATAATAATACAAATTATATTTAATGCTCTCACTCACAGTATATTATCTTCAATGTATATTTGAGACAGTTAAACTATTATATAATCTAATTCTCAATTTTGTGCAAAAATCCATGTCTATATAATTGGGAGAGTCTCAATTAATTTATATAGTTGCACAAAGAATTGAAGACATTTGACAAGTATGAAATTTATAAATGTAATCTTAGTTCTACTTGATCAAAATCTCAACGAATTATTTTTTATACATTTTATAGCCAATATTAACTATTGTGACAATCTTTTATATATAAAGCCGCCGCAGTTGACAAAAGTTTTTTAGGTTGCATCAACTTCCACTTTGCCCATTTTAGCCTTAATACACTCAAATTTTACGAACTTTATTTGAATAAAATTAATTAATTGTGAGGATATATATGATTGGCCACTCACTAGTAACCATGCTTTGATGTTTCACCATTCAAATCATCATTCATCTCTAACCTCTCTCGTCACAACAACCATATGTTGACTCTCTGTCTATAATAGAACCTCTCCATTTATCTTCCTCACTTATGAGTTTCAGCCTCTCAGCCGTGCATTGCATTTTAAGATCTTATATCGATGTGCACACGCATTGCGTGTGTCATGTTGACTAGTTCATATTGCTCAAGAGAATAAGTATAGAGCAATCTGATTCTATCTTTCAGTGATTACTTTTTCTAAATTAGTCGTTATCATATCTTCAAATAGAAGCAAAAGGTGTGGTTATAATTCAATTCAATTCAATTAAAAGGACACATCTCACGCGACGTTAATGGATTATTTGATCTCATAATAATTTTTGTAAATACAAATGATATTATATTCATGTAAATTGTAATTAAACATTAAAATTTTTTTGACAATAAAGTTTACATGATAGTATATATCTAAGATAAAAGATTTTATCATATGAAGAAAAATAAGAAAGCAACGAAGTGTTTTATACACATAACATAATTGAATTATTATTTTTTATTTTTTTTACAATTAATGAAAAGTGCAATATAATATTAAAATTTGTATGGTGATTTAGTTTACAATCAACTATTTATATTTATTCGATGATAATTATAATTTTTTTTTATTTTTAATAAAAAATATCCAAAATAATTTTTTAATTTGTTACTCTTATATTAGCATATCAATTTTTTTTTCCACGTATAACTTTATGAATTCATGTGCAAATCACGCGAACATCTGCTAGTTAAAATAGAAAGACCATATAGCATTAACACTTGAAGCTCATAGAGCCTGTCTTTCATGTGTTCCTCTTTCTCTCTCTATCTCTCTCTTGTGTAACAAAAGCAGTTAACCATAGAAAGCAGCAGCTCACACCAAACATTATCCAAATTCTTTTTCTAACTTTCAGTGTTGTGCTTCTCTCTTTTTGACTGGTCTTGTGCCCATTTTTAGGTATCAACCAGACCCCAAAAAAGAAAAAGGGGGATTGAACTTTGAGTTTGAAGTAATATGTCGTTTAAGGTTACAACACAAAGATTAAGAAAATTCTTAAATAATTGCGTTTGTATAAAAAATATTGATATTTTACCATATTATCCTTTTTCTGAAATACTCAAAAATCTAATGTGTTACGTAATTAATAGAGATAAATTTGGAAAAAAAATAATATAGATAATATTGGTTTTCTAAAATAACACTTAATATGAAACGAAAATTTTCCCCTAAAATGATATGAAACGGAGGGAGTAGACAAGAAGCTACTACAATAAGAATTAAAGTTAAGACATCGAGGTTATAATTTAGTAGTGTATCTTAAAATGTTACGACTGGTTGTCATAAATTTATTGTTTTTGTTATAAATTTAATTTATTAACATAACATTCGGTAGTAAATTTCAACAAAATAACGAGAAACAAGTTTTTAATGGATAAAACAATATTTATATACTTTCTCCGTCCAAAAATTATTAGATGGTTTAATTTTGTGCGTAGTTTTAGATAACAATATAAATCTGTTTTATAAACACTTTGCAATATAGATTTGACAATTTTGGCGCTATCCATTGATGATGGTTAGCTTTCGAAATTCAAATTTGGTGGATCCATCACCATTTTCAAAATTCAAAATGAGCATAACCATAATATTTTGTCCTCAGTGAAGAGGTAATATTGGGAATACCATGAATTTTTCCATAAATACAAATAAAATGTCCAATTATTTTTGAAGTCTCAAATCAAAAATGTGATATGTTATTTGTCAACTGAGAGAGTAAAAAAAAAGTAAATTTTTAAGAATAAATTGTAAGTTTTAAGCAAGTGATAATCAATAAAGCTCTTGTGTAAATTATAATGATAATGTTGCTAGGGTTTCCTAGCTAAACATTTATGTAAGTGGAGAGAAAGAGAAAGAGAAAGAGAAAGAGAAGTCCTAGGTCAAATTATTCTTGAAGTGAAGAACTTAGGTTTCTTTTTCGTCCTTGTTCACTAACTTCCACGCGATCTAGGGATATAAATAGTAGGTCACAAATCAAAGTCTGGCTTATATAATTATAAATTTAATTATATATTTTTTAAGTATTAAATTATGTTCATGCCATAAATTTGACTGCAACCATTATATGAAAATTGAATTGTTGAAGCCTTCATTACCCTTCTTTTAAGTAACTATGCCAAACAACAATGGAATAGTGGTGCCTGGCTGAAAAAAATGGTATCGGGATGGAAGACAAAATATAAGTCACATAAATAAAAAATTTTAAGCACAATTACAAAAATATTCTTATCATTTTTTATTACAAGTTCATACTTTTGTGGTCTGCATTTTATCTTTTATCCTAACATCTTTTTTTAGTCAGACATCACCCCTCCGACAATAATGCATACACGTATTGGATCTTTCAAACAATCATGAATATTTGAAATTATGAGCCTTTAAATGCTAAAGATAGATCCGCATGCTAAAGATAGATTGGGAGATTTAGAAATTATGAATTATTGGTTTTTGGAATTTGGATCAGAGAATTCTCTTCCTTTTATGCCAAAAAAGAGCCCACTTCTAATGGGAAAGATAAAGCTTAAAGAATGATATGGTGACCGTATTTAAAAGACAAGTCATTCTTAACTTTCTCTCTTTAATGTCTGCAAAAGATCAAAGTGTAGAAACTTTGTCTCCTATTGCTACTAATTATTCTAATTATACAAGAAAAAAAATTTAAAGTAAAATGTTAATGAATTTTCTATGCTCAAATTTTCATTTATTATCATATATATGTCATTATTCCTTTTCATTTTCTTCTTTTTAAGAAATACTACTTTTCCCCAAAGCTTGTTTAAAAACCATCAAGTCATGTTACAATAGCATTTTGGTAGTTAGAAAATCGTGGCAATAAAGTTTTTAGTCCAAGGAAATAATTAGCATAATCACACTATCTTGTATGAAAAGTGCCAATTTTTGGCATTAGTTGCATTATAATTGCATAGCCTACTCTCTACTCTCTAGTCTCTACTACCTCTTTCTCTATTACTAATTTTTGAGGTGTCGAATACAATAAAACTTCAAACTTATTAATTTCATTTTTAATTATCGAATATCATTTATTAAATTTACATCTCGATTCATTTATGTTAAGTGATGAGATCTTTGAATAATTATTATGGTGTTATACGTGAAACTGCTCCGAGAGTCTGAATTATGTGATTGTGACACTTGATAATAGTTGAAAGTACGCACTGTTTTTTTTCTAATAAATAAATAAATGTACATTGTTTTATTAATTTTCCTTTTTAAATGCCACCAAAACCTCTCCAACGTCCCTCCTTTTGATCATCACTCTCTAAAAGTTTGAGGTGTGGAAGGCTTTTCTTGGATGAGACAAGCATTTTAACCAAAGCAAAAAGTTGCACTTCCTTTGAAAACTTGGCACAAATTAAAACAAATACTTTAGTCCATTAATATTACCTAGAAAGACTACATTAGTGCTTCTTTCTAACTTTTTCTTTTATCACATATGCTTTTTCTTTTGATCACCTTTTTCTTCTTGTAATGATTACTAGATCATGTTCTAAGATCATATTGATCTAAAAAGGTTAATTGGGTTCCATTTAGTCTTTTTACTTTTTTGGGGGCTTGAGATAAAAGGTTGTCATTGATTAAGATAAGCTATTTTTATGAAAAGATTTAAGAATGTTAGGTTTGTGACATGGGAAATGATTGTTCTATCCTCTTATCAGTACAAAAATTATATCTAGTAATGAAACGTTAGTATCTAATAGTTATTTACTATTTTGTGTTGTATCACATGTAATGCATTATAATATGTTTTGTAATTAAGTAGTACAAACAAAATTCTATGATAGGCTTTTTTTAGTTGGTATAACGATGTTATGGTGAAATACTAGAAACATTTTAAAACATCTTAATCAAATATATGTGCCACCATGGTGGGTAAGCATAACTATAAAGCAAATCAAAGGCTTTTGTTGGCATTACCAATTTTGAGTTATGGGAACTTACCACTAAAGTAACTTGATCAACCTTTTGGTGAATCCAATACTTTGTACCTTTAATTTATTCCGTAATGGGAACACAGCTCGAGGTTTTTCCATGTGGCATACATCATGACACTCATGGATGGGCTGATATTAATTATTAAAATTTTTATCCGATTTTTTTACTTGCTGATATGACAATAAAATATTTGAATGTGATTGACTTTTAGTTATATTGTATTAATAACTTAAATTAAGATTTCCTTGTTACATAAGTGAGTAAAAAAATCGGGTAAAATTTATAAATACTTCTATGATTGCTCTAATTATTATTTTGAGTTGTATTTTAGATGTAATTGTTAAATAAAGACTAACCAGGATATGGGCTATGTTTCTAAATTAATGATGATCAACTCTTGTATTTTTTAATCTAAAGTGGGGAAATATTTATTGTTCAAAGATTATGACCATTAAGTTATACAGAGGTGCAAGGGTGTTGATCAAATCGTCCAAACTGTTATCTCTTAAGTAAATACAAGATTGGTGAATTGTGTTTTAAATAGAACTTAAAAGTTTTTTCAATAAAGTAGTTCTATATTAATGATATGCAAGAATATTAATAAGATAAATAATTAATATGTAAATAGTTAAAGGGATAAAAATTGCAAATAGAGATTTTATAGTGGTTCGACCAAATATTTTACGTCCATTCTCCCAAACGTTGCTTGAAATTCCCTTTATCAACTAAAGTTTACATCAATCGCTAGCTTCACAAATACTAACTCTTTTCCACTTGAGATGAACCCTCAAGTTAAAACCAACTTATTTCAAAAGTAATATACTTTTGAACTCTAATTTAGAGCCAAGAAAAGCCTCTAAATATTTGATGATTGAGTAAACAAGGCTATGAAAGTTATGAATATTTAGAGAAGTAAGAGTGAGAGGTAAAGAGATATTTGTTATTATTTGATAATTTAAAGTCTTTCTCAATTGCCTCTTTTTATAGTGTTGAACTTAGGTCGAGACATACTAGTGAATCAACCATTTTTATGATCAAGCTCTCGTCCGCATGCGATCATCTTCTTGGCCGTATACGAACACTTGTCCGTTTACTCTCAGTCTTCTGTCTGTGTGTGGTCACTTGTCCATATGTTGTTGGCATACTGTCCGCATGTAGTCGACCTTACGTTAGTGTGCGGACGCCCTTACGTCAGTATGCAGTCACAAGTCCAAGTGTGGTCAAAATTTGTTTAGCTCGATATGCCATATTTTTAGCTTGATTTCAATCCTTAAACAATTAACAACCATTAGTAACAAAATCGAGTATTAATAGATAAATTATCTAATTTAGTTATTATCAAAATATATTGTAATAAAAATAGGGTCAACACAAACTATTCAAACTGATCGATTCAAATTGAACCATAAGCAAATTGAACCAAACCAATTGACAATGGTTTGGTTTTGTTATAAGAACACCAAACTGAACATGAATAATTTGATTTGCAAATTTAAAAAAAAATCGAACCGCTGATATTGAACAAAGCCGCTAATACTTAAACTATAAAACAATAATTTATATTATATATACACAACAGAAAATGAAACATAATAAGTATTTACTCATCCAATTACATTATCTCATTCGGTTTCCACTTACAACTCTCCTTTTCTCTTTTTTCTAAATTTAGTTTTAGTTGATTAATAAAATGTCTCAATGTTCTACATTATTTTCAATAACTAATCCTATATTAATATGCAATTTGTATATTATACATATAAAAATAGAGCATACATATCATTCATGTTACATTAGAGGCTCCATATTTTCCATTCTCCTACAAATTTTTTTTGTCAACCTTTAAATGCTAAACTTCCCGAACCGAACTATTAAGTATTGATTTTTTTTTTTTTTGTTTTTTGATTTTTTTTTAACCGAATCGAACCAAATTGCTAATTAATTATTATTTTTGTTTCTAATTTTTATGATAAATTGTTCGAACTGAATCGCGAACACCCCTACTTTAAAACACATTGGCTAAACTTTCTGAATGTGTATGAGGAAGCGGAGAAGTCAACAAAATAGGGACGTAGAAAGTATCAATCGAACATCATTAACAAGGGAAGTATTTTAGATGTTAACATGATTCTAGTTAATTTTAGTTAGAGCAATGCTACACGCACTTACAATTTTTACCGAATTTTCTTACTTATTGATATAAAAAGAGTAACTCTTAATTCAAGTCATTAATACAATACAACTAAAAACCAATCACATTTAAAAATTCTTCTTACCACAAGTTCTGGTGTAAATCCAAAGACAAAAAGTAGCCGTCCATTAACGTAAGAATTGTTGAACTAGCCACTTTGTTTATGTTAGCAAGTAGCAAACACATAGTCAAGAAAAACTAATTAAAAACAAAAAACAAACCCTTGATTTATATTAATATAGCTGATTCTGCGGACCATGATTGATCGGATTAATTCGTTTGTTTCCTTTTGTGTAGACATGATAGGCTTGTGATCGTTTTTCATATCCTTTGTTTCCTTGTGTTTGTACATATACATCGTTATTATATATTGAGGGCTGGCTACCTGTATGTGGCATGCCTAAATTATTCACATATTAAACTTTTATAATATAGAATGTTGATCCTTGATTTAGGTTTCCGGGTCACTTTGTGTTGGTGCAACTGTTTCAAATTTGAGATATTTTTGAAACTAAAATATAACATAAAAAATATGCACAATATGTTATAAAAATACTGTACGATACTTATCGGTGAGACACGGGTATCTCGCTCTTTTTAAGGAGATTTAAGTCTTTTGCAATGGCAATTTCTTGAACTAGTGCAGTAAAAATTTTTGTTGACTTTTTCACTCTAGGATACAACAGCCCAACTAGCAGGGCCGAACCTGATATTTGGAATGTCCTGTACAAAGTTGAAAAGAGTGCTCTATTTTCATTTATTTGACTAATATATATAATTTTCAAATAATCTCACATATAATATCACATAACATTTTTATTTAAATTGCTTACTTTATTTTTTAGTACTATAATTTTTCAACATTTTTCATCTGCTTGATATATTTTAATGGTAATCATTGTCTCCCTCAGTTTTGCTCTTAAGTAGAAAAATATATCATTAAGAATCCATTGCACTTTTTTCTTTTGATAGACCCATTGCATATATTTTATTTTTTTTGAATTTTAAGCATTTAAACTAATTTTTTTTAATAAAATATTAAAATATAATAATTTACCTATTTTAAATATAATTTATAATTTTTTAATAGTTTAATTTTAGAATCTTTAACATAAAAAAATTTTAAAAATTACTAATCAGTGTGTATTTTTAATTATTGGACCTGTGCGATCGCATCTCTCGCGTACCTGAGAGACGCGGATAATATTCATTTGCTTTTCGTAGGGCAGATGAGAGAGATAAGGGATGATAAGATATAGATAATTGTGTGCATTTGCTTTTTCATATATGCTTTGAAGAGTATTTTTGTTATTTAGAAAATTTGAACATATTTTTATAAGTTTGTATTTCGAAGCATATTTTTGTAATTTAGACCAATATAGAGTATATTTTTGCAAGTTTGCCATAACACTTCTATATAATATCACAAAATAACCCCTGCATGTTGATGTTATAATTCTATAAGAATTGCTACTGCTTTTTCTTTTCAGTTTTGTTTTCTCATATTTGGATTGATTACTAGAGAAAGATATCATAAAAAAATGAATATAATATTAATTATTTAGCCCACTGATACGGAAAATTGGTATATTTGACATGTTTTGGAAACAAAAAAATTATACCAATTACCATTTTTGGTGTCTAAGAAAAAAAAAATATGAACTAATATTCATAAACGAGAAGTTTCAATTTATCTAAGGAGAACAGAAAATGCCGTACCT
>MKEJ01076619.1:0-16138 GCA_001753735.1 Embelia ribes
ATATATTTGATACCTTTGTTAATAAATTGTTATTACATTGTCATTTGATTATAGATTCATGTTAAAAATTAGATTTACAAAGTATTTGCTAACTTAATTCAACTATAATTGCCTATAAACCTAGTTGGGCCTAACGAGTTTGCTAAATGAGTAAGTCTTAAAAATATATGAACTATTAGTGCTTCAATACAAATTATGGAGACCAAATATGATTTTGGTTAAACCTGAGAGGACTATTAATGGAGTTATTCCAAGTTTTATATTTGAAAGCACAGTAGAAATATGCGCTTTTGCTAAATAGGTAAACAACCTGAAAACGCATTGAAGTGCTGCGTTTTTAGTTCACAAACTTCAGATATTACAATGCGCTAAATACATATTTTATAATTGTGTTTTCTTTATAAAAATTCATTTTCCACCGTTACATTTAACAACGGAGTATCAAATTAAATTATATTGAAAGCACATAAATTTTATGCGTTTTCAAATGAACTATGCTATTTTGAGAATATTTTTAATTGATATGTTAGTTTGGGATTAAGTCTATGATACTATGCCAGATTGGCAAAAAACTCAAGAAGTTTGAAGGGTTGAAATTATCGTTTGGTATGGGGTAAATGATTTAAAAGGGTACAAGTTAGCCTGTAAGATTTGACCCTTTATTTGTGTTTAATACATTCAATAAATTTGACTTAATCTTTACCTTTTGGATTTGAGTGAGAATCAACTTCCTCAGATGCAATGTTATTAAAAACTCTTTAGGCTCTCGCCTAGGTTCTCGGGTGAGTTGAGGTGAGGCCAAGGTGCCTCATGATTGTCAAGGCGAGCGACATCACTAAGGCTCGCCAAGGTGAGCGCCTTGAGCTAATGCACTAGCGCCTTAGGCGCTAACGCAAGCTCCTCACTCTCATCATACTATTTTTCTATTTTTTTGTTCTATATTTGTATATATGAGTTTTATGATACAATATATACATATCATATATTAAGATGCTACCACCAATCCCCACGCCCATAACATGATAAGTTAAGAATCTAACAAGATTGTAAAATATTGTTAAGTAAAAAATTAGTGCCTTGCTTCACTCGGGCAAGCGCCTTAGATGGCGCCTAGCCCCTCAGGCGATAAGGGGTCTTGGTGCCTTAAGGGCGCTTAGAGCTTTTAACAATATTGCTCAAATGGCATATGTTTATTACACTGCAAAAGCATCGACACTGTTGTCAGCTAATGTGTTTAATATATAAAGTTACAGACTACCTGATTGCTCATCCTTTTAAAATTGCCACTGCGAACTTATAACCCCATATCAAAGACACACCAAGTGAAATAAGGGTGAAGATGCTGGTCCTCTATTTCCCCCTCACTTTTTATTGAAGGGACTTCTTTGATAAAGGTTGCCAAATTTGTAGTTGGATATGGGGCTGCCATCGTGAGTCACGTCCTTGTTTGCAGGAGGACGATGTTATGTTTTTGTACTGTCATAATTTGCTATTCACATGAATTATAAACCCATATCAAAGACACACCAAGTGAAAATAAGGGTGAAGATGTTGGTCCTCTATTTTCCCCTCATTTTTTATTGAAAGGACTTCTTTGATAAAGGTCGCCAAATTTGTAGTTGGATATGGGGCTGCCATCATGAGAGTCACGTCCTTGTTTGCAGGGGGACGATCTTATGTTTTTGTACTATCATAATTTGCTATTCACATTAATTAACGTTCTGAATTCCTATAAGATTTATCAAAATACCTACCTAGTTACCACTTTCTTCTTGTGCACATCATGAATAACTTCCATCACTCGAAATTCAGGTGAAAAATCAGCTGACACCACCAATATTCTCGATGCTCATTTAAGAACAATTTTGGAGAATGTTAAATTGCTCTATCTTTTGGGAAGAGAAGGTGGATGGGATACTTGTCAGAACTGGGAAGACATGTTATCTCTTGGAGAGCAGCAGAGGTTGGGCATGGTGAGATTGCTTACTTTATCCAATTTGTGTTTTCTAATCTTTTCTTTTGAATTTTGATCTTCCCCTCGTTCTAGTTTTAACAGCACCTTATTTCATATATATGAGTTTGTGACATGAAATGCGTATCTACTTAACTCGTTATTTCTTGTCTTGACCAGGCTCGGCTGTTCTTTCACAAACCCAAGTTTGGGATCCTCGACGAGTGTACCAAGTATGCAATTAACCATTCGTATTCCTACTCTACCTCTCCTCCTCTCATCTATTTCTCTGTCTTTTCTTTTCCTCTCCTATCTCTCGAAAATGAAACCTTATTGTACTATCCTTGTGCATATTTCTTTATTCTTTTATAACAGTGCCACAAGTGTTGATGTCGAAGAACACCTCTATAGGCTTGCAAGAAGTATGGGAATCACAGTGGTTACCTCCTCACAAGTATGTAGTTCATTTTGTATGTCCGGCTCTATCAGATTCCTACTAGCCTTGCCTCCTTTATGTTGGCATAAGCTGCCGTGAATGCCTGCGGCTGATTCTTTTTTTCTGTTGCTTGCTGCAGCGCCCTGCTTTAATTCCATTTCATTCTACGGAATTAAGGTTGATCGATGGTGAGGGCAAGTGGGAACTTCGTTTGATAGAGCAGTAAGTTAAATTGCCAGTGGATTTAACCATTTCCCTTCAAGGGTGGAATCGTCATTGCTGATTTTCTAATAATTATTTGACACAAGCCAAGTTCTGGTGTCTTATACTTAGGAACAGAAAAAAATTAGGTAGTATTAGAATGTTCCAATATTGTATTGCATATAGTGTACCTATTTCCTGTATAGGCATTTATATATGTAACTGTCCCTCTCACGCTATAAATCTTGGCGCCCTGTTTTTATGGTTTGGCACTTCAATAGAAGAGCAAGAAAATCTGAGAGGGCCCTTAATTCTTTCAACATTTTTTGTGCCATTTCTTTATGGTGCCAAACTGCATATCTTCTTACGTTGCTGTTGGTGGTTTGTCTTTCTCTAAATTTTGTTATGCTATTTTGGGGCAAGTATTGCTAAAACATCTAATTTTACATTGCTGTTCTCCAGAACTCTTAAGTAAAAGAGCAAGGATATCTGAGGGTTCTCAATTCTTTGAAGTTGTGACATGTCATTTCTTTGTAGTGCCAAGTCATATCTGTTTGCAGTTCTTTCTTTATCTTTTCTAATTTTTTTGATGAGAATTTTGGAGCGAGTATACGGATTGAAAAAAAATTTAGGGCAAGTATTGCCAACACATCTGTTTTGTCATCGCTGTTCTTTAGCAAACCCTTGGGTGCTTTTGTTTTGAACTGGCTGGAACTCTCGGAGATATTTTATGCGCAGTCATGAGTCCAAATTTATAGGTCTGTTCTGTTTCGCCTTTATCTTTTACATTTTTTTTTCAAGTACCATATTGTAAATCTGTAAAGAGAACAAACTTGAGTTGTCAATGCAAGTTACATAGTCAAGCTTCATGCTGAAAGCTACTTCTGTTTGCTGTTTTCGATCTTAGTCCCTGCGATGTAACTACATACTGTGGTTATATGGTTATGGCATCCGAGTTAGTTGTATCTTGGAAATTGCTAGAGATGTAACCCTCGATTGTAAAATAAAATGAATAGGCTTTGAACAACCTTTTGATTTTGGTTTTGCTAATTGCTTGTGATCTCTATATGTTTTTAGCCCTTACCGATTACTATGGACTAAGTTCTTGTAGTTTTGCAATTTTCGGACTAAGAATACTGTGGTGTGACGTTCACAATTTTCATTCCATTATTTAGCACCGCTGGGTCTCAGCCATAGTCAACTAAGTTCCTCGCCTTTTAATATAGGGCAAATTTCATTTTTTACCCTAACTTTTGACCAGGTTTTATTTTGTGCGATATTATATACGTTTTAAATTGTTTGTTTTAGTATCATCATTTATTAAATGTTTGTAGAAGCATCTTTATTGCCTATTAACTTCTTAACTCCAAACCTGAGACGTTCTTACGAGTGAGTGAGATTGTTAACAATCGCCACAAACCCATCACTGACTATATAAGTTACTAAATATTCAAATCCAACAAATTTCTTAACATAAAATGATAATTCTTTCATAAGACTCATTGACTGTGTCCAGCGCAACAAGACCATAAAGGAATGCATGTATAGATTACATTGTTATGGTAAAAGATATATGTTTGTATTCAATGATTAACACAAAGATTGCATCAGTATATAAAGATATAATGGAACATTTTGGAACATTCTAGAAATTAGATAATAACATCTCCAGTCCAATATTCTGGAACATTCTTGAAATTAGATAATAACACCTCTAGCCCTTCTTTTTTTCAATTGTATCACTAACACGCCCTCTCAAGTGAACGGGGAGCTTAAGAATACGGAACTTGTCATGAAGAAATCCAAAGCGTAACGAGGAAAGAGGCTCAATAAGACAATTAGCAAGTTGATCACGAGATGCCCGACTAGCAACACACTCAAGAACAAAGTGAAAATCAATGCTAATGTGTATTGTTCGGGAGTGGAAAATAGGGTTTGCAGCAACATATGTGGCGTCAATATTATTATACCAAATTGTGGGTGCAGTAGGAAGAAAAATCCCAAGATTACAAAATAGCCACTGAATCTATAACAACTCAGCAGTAACACTAGCCATAACCCGATATTCGGCTTAAGTACTAGAACAAGCAACAATCGACTGTTTGCGAGAGATCTGTGAGATAAGATTAGACCCCACAAAAACACATAGACCCGTGGTGGAATGGCGATCACGAGGGTTGCCTGCCCAATCAACCCCACTAAAAACACGAATACTAAGAGTCAGTAAACGTTGCAAAAATAGGCCCCGCTCCATGGCACCCTTAAGATAGGGAATAACCGGCTTTATCATAGACCAATGAGAAACAAGTGGGTTGTGCATAAATTGACATAGACGATTAACATCAAAGGATAAGTCCGGTGATGTTAATGCTGAAAAAGTTGAGAGTACCAACAATGCTTTGATATAAAGTAGGGCCATTAAAGGGCTCATCTACATGTGGTACTTTCCTACTGGAAGGAGAAAGAGATGTAGCTAAAGGTTTAACGAGAAGCATACATGTCTAGTAGAGAAGATCATAGATATAATTAGTCTTCACAAGATACAAGCCATTTGAGGTACGAGATGCCACGACCCTTAAGAAATAATGAATATCACCCAAAGACTTCACAGCAAAGTCAAAACCAAGGGCAATAATAACATATTGAACAATAGCAGTACTCAAATCAATAATAAGAATGTCATCAACATAGACAGGAATATAAATACATGTAGCCCCATTACGACAAAGAAATAAAGAATTGTCAGCTAATGAATTAGAAAATCCAAGAGATCGGAGCTTAACTCTCAAACGAGAGTACCAATCATATGGAGCTTTTTTAAGACCATAGAGCGCCTTGCGTAACCGACATACATGATTCGGAAATGGGCGATGAATAAAGCCCGATGCTGCTGCATAAAAACCTCCTTAAAAAGAAAAACCATGTAAAAATGCATTAGATATATCAACCTGCTAGATGGGCCACCCATAAGAAACAACTAACGATAACACCAATTGAATAGTGATATATTTGATGATAGGGCTAAAAGTTTCATCATAGTCAATGCCAGCCTCTTGGTGAAAGCCTTTTGCGACAAGATGAGCTTTGTACCTGTCAATAGAACCATCACCTTTACGCTCAAGACAAAACACTCATTTGCAACCAGCTATATTATAACCCGATAGAGTGGGAACAAGATCCAAAATCCCATTACACAGAAGCGCATTCTCATGCATAGTCTGACACCATTTAGGAAACTGGGATGTAGGTGTGTAACAAGTGGGCTCGAGTAAAGGAGTTGTAATTAAGGCAGCGAAAGCTCAACGGGTTGGTTAACGAATCGTCCTATTAGTAAACATCTTAGACTGAACAATATTATCATGTAAGCGAGTCAGCATAGGATGTCAGGACGAATTGGCAAGGAGATCCGTAACTAATAGTAAGGGCAAATTAGGTGGGGTGGAACCAAAAAGGAAAGCGACGGGGACCGAGGGGTTGCAGGCGATGGTGGAGTGACTAGCCAAGACGGAGTAGGCATGGGATGGTGATTTGGATGGTTTGGTGTTGGGGAAGGAGAAGTGGGATCCGGTTATGGCTCAAATGGGTCAATAGGCTCGAATAAGGACTGGAAGTGGTTAGAGATAGTGATGGACTCGGGAAGAGGAGTAGAGGAGAGATAGGCATGAGGAGAGGAAGTTTGTGGTTGAGAAAACAAAAAAGCGTCACATTACACGACATGGCGAGAAATATAGACACGATTGGTTGAGGGATCAAGACATTTGTATGCTTTATGTGAAGGATTATAGCCAATAAAAACAAAAAATTTTGACTGAAAAATCAATTTTGTGACAGTTGTAAGATCGTAAATAAGGCCAACATGTACAACCAAAAAAGCCAAAAATCGTATAATTTGGGGTTTTCCCAAAAAGTTTTTGAAAAGGAGAAATATGACCCAAAACAGGAGTAGGTAACCGATTGAGGATAAAGTAAGCACTAGTAAA
This sequence comes from Embelia ribes, assembly GCA_001753735.1. Classification (NCBI taxonomy): domain Eukaryota; kingdom Viridiplantae; phylum Streptophyta; class Magnoliopsida; order Ericales; family Primulaceae; genus Embelia; species Embelia ribes. The sequence goes on from MKEJ01076619.1 coordinate 6,569, forward strand.
GGCATCCTCCCAAAAAAATTAGTGCAGTAGAGGATTTCGCTTATAATTGCAGACATGGTAAACGGTGAATTATCCCTTGGTTTTGAAAATAATTGTTGAGCCAGTGAAATTCACCGCCCCAATCAACTTGGACTGATTTAATTTTACATTCAAATTGTCGTTCAACTTATTTTTAAAAAGCAATAAAACAATTATAAACATCAAATTTTAAAACAAGAGGAAACATCCAAGTATATCGATAATAATGATAAAAAAAATTAGTTAATAAATAACAACATCCATTAATCAATAAAGAGGAGGAGGGATTCCACAAATTCATAAATATTAAGTCCAATGAAAATAAAGAGACAGACTCAGATAAACTAAAAAGTAATGGAGGACTCTTATCACGTTGATACGAATCACATATTTTAGACGTGCTTTTATTTGAACAAGGAAGATGAAACTGACTAACTAATTGTTGAACTATGCATGATAATGGATGGGCAAGATGAGAATGCTAGACATCTAAGAGGACTCTAAAACCAACAAAAGCTACAGATGGATGTTTTGGTGGGGTTGGTTGGAATGGATAAAGGCCTACCTCACATCTGCCTTCTAAAGCATTCTCCCCGTAATTTTGTCCTTCACAAAAAAGAAGATGCATGAAACTCAACATAGGCATTATTATCATCAGTAGTGAAACGACTAATGGAAATAAGATTCTTGCCAATTTTGAGAATACGTGGTGTATAAGATAATTGAAAATCTAAATGTAATAATGTAGTATTCCCAATATTTTTAATACAAAAATCTATACCATCTCTAACATGCAATGGATTGCTGCTAGAATATGGCTTGGTGGAGATGTTCAAAATTCGCCAATTTGGTGTTATATGAAGAATGGCCCCCCGAGTCATGATACCATAGGTCAACCTGTGATGAATATTGAACTGGAGACGGTGGCGGTGCAACAACATTATAAGCAGAAAGATTGCTTGGGACCCTTGAAATGAATGATTAAAACAATGTAAATACTACAAGCCAGTATGGTTTAGTAGTATCCACCGTGATCGCAAGCGTGCTTCGCCCACAGCCACGTCCCCAGTGCTGACCCCGGGTAGGCTGTCCCCACGTGGTAGCATCGGGTTGACTACCTAGGGGCCCCGATAGGGGCTGCTAACTTGGGTTCCCTCGGGTTGCCGAGTTGGCCATTGGCAGGGTGAAAAGGTCGAGCTCTAAAGGTTTTATTATTACGCTCCATGCATAGTTTCTAGTCAATTAAATGGTTGAATACCGCCTCTTCGGGCAAGGGATCCACATGCGTATGAATAGAAAAAATAACAGAATCATAGCTAAAATCAATACTCACAAGCAAGCATGCAAAAAGTCAGAATCACGAAGGGGCTCACCAATTGCAGCAAGTGTAGCAATATATTTCATCATCTTAAAATAATATGCCTTAATAGAGAGGGTTACCTTTCTTAATTGTGGACAATTCATACTTAAGTATGAAGACATGAGCCCGAGACTGAAAAGCGAAAGATGTCTTCAATATTTTCCAAGCTCTGGGGATGTGGTGGCTTCAACAAGATGGGGAAGAAGATCTTAGGAGGCAGAGGAGATAATAGTATTCAGAATTAATTGGTCCTGTTGCATCTATATGTCATATACTGTATTGAGGCGCGGTGGGGTAGGTACCCTATCAATATTGGTAGATGTGTGTGTGTAGATTTTAGTGGGCAAACAATGGTACCGTTAATAAATTCATATAGCCCTTGTCCACAAAGATAGCAGACAAGTTTGATCTTCCAAAGAAGATAAATTGTCGGAGGTGAGTTTGAGAGTGACAATATAATATAGTTTAATAACAACGGGGTTGAAGGACGAGGGAATCAAATCGGTGGTGGTAGTGGTGGAAGACCCAGCGGCAGCCAGGGTAGCCATGGGCAGGAACTGGGTTGGTGATCGTGGTAGTCACCGGAAAGGCAGTGGTGGTAAGTGGTCTCGTCCAAGTTGGTCATAGGCTGCGGTTGCTGTATTAAAAAAAAAATAAATAAATAGAATTTGTGTGACCTTGCTCAATTGGGGCTCTTGATACCATGTCATGGTAAATAATATATGTTTTTATTCAATGAATAACAAAGAGATTGTATGTATCATCAGTATATATAAAGATACAATGGAACATTATAGAAACATTCTATAAATTATATAATAACACCTCTAGCCCTTCTCTTTCTCAATTGTATCACTAACACCCATGCATCGTTTGTTGGTTGCTCGTCGGTTGGTTCCCTAGTTCTCGTTGATGTATATAGCTTTTATTGAATTGGTTTATTTATTATAGCAATTGAATAGATGAGTTTTAAACGGCTCTTTATGCCACTAAGGAACAACTCTTTTTTCCCTCAAAGAAAGTGGAGAATTGCAACGTTGTTCAATGAAACCAATTGTGATTTACATAACAATTTGAATATATTTCAAGTCCAGGTTCTTTGTTTTTTTTTTTCTTTTTTTTAAAAAAAAAACCTCCTTGTATTTATCTTCTTACATTTATTTCATATTTTATATATTGAGGATGAAATTTGAAATTATATATAAAATAATAGATAAATATATAGAAAGGGTATTTTTAATTTTTTAAACAAATCATGCGGGATGAAATTGGTCAAAATTAAGTATTTAAAACTAAATTTGATTAAATATGAATGAATTGTTTTGATAATTTGAAGAGTGGATGACCTGGAAGAGACAGGTCACCTGTTTTTCGATACGCATAAGATATAATTCAGGTTGTGTGTAGATAATATGCCGAGTAGTAGAGGTTGATCAAGTTCTTGCTATTGTTCAGGGTTGAGATTATGTTACCGAGATTTACAGCTCTAAGATTCTGTGGAGTACTTGAAAGTGCAGACAGCGACTGCCCACAGAGACTCCGATGATTGAGTAAATACCGGGAAGTCAAAGGGTAAAATATAATGTACTATAAGCCATCATATTTAATTACATATTAAATATATATGGAGAAAGTGAACTCCTTATTCAACTTACAAGCGATATTATTTATAATACACTTCAAAAAATTAAAATATTGGTTCTTGAATTCCTATCTTATTTGGGCGTTTGGCCAAGAGATTGGAAATTTGTACCGTTAATCCCATTTACATGTAGCTTGTACAACTACATAGTAAATACTCATTGTAATTATTTTTGTTGGAGCTAAATTATATAGATAGATGTAATCAATGAAAAATATTGAAACATACGTGAATAACTAATTATAAAAAGTCAAAATCTTATGATGTTTATTTGAAAACGTGTTATATCCTCCAATGAAAATTTATTGGCATGAGATAACTCCCAAGATACGGCCCCAGGCAACAAGATCGCCCAACCTATGCGGACATGATTACAATGTAAGGACTTCACTGTTTACCAATATGCATAAAAAATTTACTATTCGTTTTGAAAAAACTTACTATTATTGCTATAAATATCTTTATTTTAGTTAAAAATTTACCTATTGTTATTTTTTTCAACTTATTGCCTACTGTTGTTTTGAGAGAAATTAAAATTCATGACAAAATAAAATAAATTCATGATATTTGTAGTAACTTTTAAATAAGCATTAGCAATTAAGGTATAAATACACAAATTCTCATTCTTGAATTGTGGCTTTTCCCACCTACGTGTGCACAAATTTCATATAAGTTATACCCTAATTCTCAAGATAGCGGAACAAAAGCGAGAGCAGAATAGGAGAGTGAGAACGTCACATAAGTAGGTTAAAAAATATGAGAGCTAGAAAGGAAAGGAGGATTGGTCCAGATAAGCCCTCAATCCATTAATGTTTGTATTGGGTCAATTTGTGATGCAACTAGCACAAGAAAACTTGTGAATAGCAACGTCCATTTCGGTTGCGAAATCCATTGCTGATTGGTTTTGCAAGGGATTTTGCAACGAATATTAATCTATTTGCATTTAAACTGTAACAAAGTGTTAACTAGTCCCATAGCAATATACGTTGCAAAATAAATATAAAATTAATATTATATAAAAAATAATATATTATTCCATTACAAAATTTGTTTCAATCTAAATTAAAAATATTATTTTATTGCATTCCATCGCAAAATCCACTGATAAATAATAAGTAAAAATTTTATTTTATTACAATCCATCGTAAAATCTATTGGTAAATAACATTTAAAAATGTTATTTTAATACTTTTCATCGCAAAATCCATTGGAAAGTAGTATTTAAAAATATTACTTTATTAATTTCCATTGTGAAAATTACTGATAAATAATATTTTAAAAAATTTATTTTATTATATCCATTGCAAAATCCATTGAAAAATAAAAGTAAAAAAATTAAAAAATATATGTATATGTGTGTGTTGCAAAATTCATCGCAAATTTAAAAAATAAAATAAATAAAAGAGCCACAATTATTTTTACAATATTTTAAATATATTTTTCTATTTAAAATTTACATAATTTATATATTAAGTGAGTCATCATGCAGACCAAGGGGAGAAGCTTGGTTGTTATAATGATCCGAGTTGGCACCAAATTGGGTGATTAAATAAGAGAATAAAAAAAAAGTAGAAAAATTTTCTTGCAAAATTGTTGGCTAAATCGTGGTGGCGTGCAGATAAAATGGTGGGGACCGGATAGGCGGTGAGCAGTTGCAACAATGCAGCGACAGCAATGGGAGACAAGCAGCGGTAGCAGCCACAGCGAACAAATGGAAAAAACAGCGAGGACGAAGCGACTAAGGTGGCGGATAGATGAGGAGCCAAAAAGAGTATAGAGATAATATGAGAAGGGGGTGGACGGACAACGATGAGGCGTAGAAAATAGAGAGAATCAGGGAGAGAATATAAGAGGGGGCAGAGAAAATATTTATGAAATTAGGATTTCATGTTTATATATAAATAAAATTGCAACGGATTTTGCAATTGAGGTCTAATTTTTTTGACTGATTTTGCAATAGATGTTTAATTTTGCAATAGATTTTGCAAGAGATCTGTTGCAAATTCCATCGCAACATAATTTTCAAATTAGTAACAGATTTTGCCACATATCTGATGCAAATTCCTTTGCAAAATGCAAAAATAGTTGTTTTTTTTTGTTGTTTAAATACATTCTCCGGATAAATCAAATTAATAAAAAATTAATATTTTCAAACGAATAATAACAATGAAATTTCCAATGAATATTTAGCAACGGACTTTTCAACAAATAGTTTTTAATTAATAAAAAATAACATTTGCGTTGAATTTTGCAATGGAGGTTTAATTTTCTGATGAATTTTGTAGCGAATGTCTAATGTTCCAATGGATCCATTGCAATATAATTTTCAAATTAACAACGGAATTTTCCACTAAACCGTTGCAAATTTTGTTGCAAAAATTAAAAATAATTAAGAAATAATATTTTTTTATTATTTAAATACATTCTCTTTGGATAAATAAATTTAAAAAATTAATTTTTCAAAGAATTTTCAAAAGAATAATAGCAATGGAATTTCCAACGAATATTTAGCAATAGACTTTCCAATAGATAATTTTTAATTAATAAAATAATAAATTTGCAATGGATTTGCAATGGAGGTTTAATTTTACAGATGTTTAATTTCCAATGGATTTTGCAATGTATCCATTGTAAATTCCGTTGCAAAATAATTTTCAAATTAGCAATAGATTTTTCCACGGATCCGTTGCAAATTCCGTTACAAAAATGATAAGTAATTAATTTTTTATTATTGTTTAAATACATTCTCCGGAGAAATAAAATTAATAAAAAAATTAAAATTTTCAACGAATTTTAAAACAAATATTAGCAACAAAATTTCCAACGGATATTGAGCAACGGACTTTTAAATGGATAATTTTTAATTAATAAAAAATAATTAAAATCTGCAATGGATTTTGCATTGGAGGTTTAATTTTCCAAAATTTTCCACCTTTTCGTTATTTTCTTGTTTTGGGAAGAACAACCAGATAACTTCTTTAAACTTGGGATGTTTTACATTTCAAAACAAAACCAAAAAAAAAAAAAGAAATAACCGGTGTAATAACGGGGATATTTTAAAAGGAAACTAAAGTGAACACTGATTTATTATATCGATTCAACAAACATGTTCAGTCAGCGTTTCCATATTTGGATATTGAAACCAACGTCTCGTTTTCGATACCATAATCGACCCCATTGTTTGATTCATTCCTTCTATCTATAGCCTGCTAGAGGTCAAAGCAACATCCTTTTCGGGGAGGATCCTGTTGTAAAAACTACAAAGAAAATACACAACCAAAAAATTGAGGAGCTCACGGGAAACAACATCTTCAAAGGAAGATGTGGTTCCATGGTCAGCTGAGAATTCGTCGAGCTCGGCTAAGCTCAGAGAGATGAGCAACAATGATATCTTCTTCGATGGAAAGACAGAGCCCCGATAGTACTTGGGCAGGGTCCACAAGCTGCCAGGTGGCGAGAGCAGCATTGCTTTTGTTTAGTTACCGAATTCGGAAGTGGAAACGGAAAATGCAGAACGAATATATAAGGGAAACGGAAGACAAGGAATTTATAATGAAACGAATAAGAAATGATACAGAATTGAATGTAAAACTAGATTGAATCGTTTTAAATAACTTTACTGAAACCAAAGTAACACATTTTTGGAACGCACAATAAACTTATCACAAATACTTGTTGGATACTTCCATAAAACCAGGAGTGTATTCCAATGAAATCTAGTTTAAAACAATTGGGATACAAACTGGAAGCTAATAAGATTCTTTATAGAAGCGCATACGTTTTGTGTTCAATAAATAAATGTGTCAGAATATTTCCACAGCTGAACATCATAGCATTATACAGAGAATAAACTGGACTGCAACTTATAACAATTAAGAAATTATTTTTAAAAAGCTAAATATTTGAAACATTTTTACTAATTAGTACACAATACCAAGTTAGAAGAACTTTGAAGTTCATTATATAAACTAGACATAGTTCATTGCTTAAAGAGATTTTCATACCAAATTAGACTCATTATTACATACTTATTTGAGTAGTCTTGAAAATACAACAAAACTTAATCTTCGACGTATCTAGTAGCTTAGTACAAAAATCAAAACATCCAAGATTAATTGTGTTCATACTTATGATGTCCAAAAGAATAGATAGTTTATATACTTAATAAGCTTCCAAGACTCCAAAAGCAACACCAAAAAGTACCATACTTAATAAACTTCCAAGACTCCAAAAGCAAAACCAAAAAGTATCAAACGAGATTCATTTAAACTAGTTTTTCTTTCCTCTTTGATTGGTTTGATTCATCTTAAATTCCAAAGATACGTTCAAGTTTAAACTCTATGGTTCAAAATAATTTTCTTATGTTATATTTGTTTGATAATGCTTGTTGATTATCTAATCAAACTTTTATTTTTTAATTTTAAGGTTGAATTTTTTTTCCTTTTATAAACTGAAAGGTAATAAAGAATTATATTAGAAATTTTAGATATTTAGATTTTAGTTTTGTAAAAAAATTTTTAAAAAATGTGTGTCCAATCCCTCAAACAAGCTGTAAGGCTTTTCGCTGTCTTCCATTATCCATGTCTTTCAAAACAACTTTTGTTCATATCCTCACTGTTTGGGTTCATGGTTATTTTTCCATGTAAAACCCATGTGTATTTATGAGCATGAAACTAACCATCTTTGAGCCAAATTTTAGATGGGCTCCACTAAACATTTTTTGGAGTTCTCTGGTAGAAATCGAAGTCGAACATGTAGGATTTGAGAGAATATTTTTAGATTCCTAAAATCAAGGACAATGTGAATATAAATTGACCCCAAAGTGAGTGGTTCAATAGAGGATGTGGGATTTACCCTACATCGATTGGGGATTGAAACTTGAACTTATTTATATACAAGTTCATGTTTTTAAGAGGCATAATCAAGTATGACACATGCACATATGTGGAGAGATGGATTCACCCCATACGTACATGTCCACACACGCGTGCATGCGGGCGTACGCTTCAATTGCGAATGATGTGTGTGTTGGGTGTGGGTGTGCATGTAATGGGTTGTGATCTAAGTCACCATATTTGCCCAAAAGGGCTCATGCTCTCCCTCTAAAATCGCGCTCTATATTTACATAAAGCGCACTCTATTTTTTTAGGCCGCGGAGTATAGTTTTTTGCACGTAAAAACTTTAGGCCAGCCTTATAAAAATAGGTCCACACAGTTCAAATGAAACATTATTAAAGTATATACAATAGTGTTTACATGTGGGCCATGTAAACTTCGCTGGTAAATCAAAGTATGTTTATTAGAAGTTTAAAAAGCATGTACGTTGGAGGTTTAAAAAGCCTGGTTTCGGAGTTTTCCAAAGTATACATTTGGAAAATTTAAAAATGTAACACATAACTTTAAAAATATGTTTAAAGATTTGAAATGCAAGATTTTCAAGAAGTAAAGTACGACTATGGAGATTTGAAAAGTATGATTAAGGAGTTTTGAAAAGTATGATTGTGATTATTTAAAAAGGAATGATTTTTTGAAATTTGAAAAGCATGTATATTCAAAGTTTGAAAATGATAATTGTCAAAGTTTAAAAAGGATGATTTTCAAAGTTTGAAAAGGATGATTTTCAAGTTTGAAAGGGGTGATTTTTGATAATTTAAAAGGATAATTTTCTTTTAAAAAAAAACCATACAGATGGTGGATACGTTGGTGGTATATATAATCGAATGACATGTGTGACATGTCAATTTGTGGCGAAGAATTTACAAGTGACTTGACAGCTCTAAGTTGGGTTTACGATTCATAGCACCTACACATTTTCGTGTTGTTCATAAGAGGGATTAGGTGTAGCCTTGGGCTGTGTGCCCTATCGCGGAGAGGGCTAGAGTGTGGCACTGGGCTGAGTGCCATACACGCCCCCATGATTCGGGATTCGTAAATTCGTAGTTTCGTAGCGGAGGCGTAGAATAATGGCAGATGCAGTAGTCGTTATTTGAGATACATGGTATAGTAGTGCCTTTGTAGCATTTGTATTACCTTCTAGGTAATGGTATTACATTCTAAATGTTCATAGCACGTGAATGGTATTCGTAGTACCCTTCATGCTTGGAGCATTCATTTATGTAAATGGTAATCCCAATATAGTAGTCGCATGGTAGTTTATTTGAAGCATACAAAAACTTATTGACTACCCCTCATGTTGTCAATATGCTTTTATTTATAACTTCGTTATTAATTTAGAAATCATGTTCATTCATGGATGCATGCATGTCATATACTACTCGAACTTTCTTTCATTGTATTGTTGAGAATCTGACCTTATTTTTCTTGCATATATATTTTCTTGCCTATTTATTTTGTAAGGGTGGAGGAGGGCTCGAACCATGTATATTAGGCATGGATATATATATGATGAAGTGTATATTTTTGTAGCATCGAGGATGCAACCTCAAGTTGATGTATTTTATAGTTGAGGCAATAACATATGTATAGTTTTTTCTTCTTTTGGATAAGTATGTATGTAACGTCCTGGAAATTCCGGATAAATTTTTCGCAT
>MKEJ01076635.1:0-22852 GCA_001753735.1 Embelia ribes
CAAAATTAATTATACAAAACAAAAATATTTTATACACAATCCGTACATCGTGTTGGCTCCATCTTGATACTTAATAATAAATAAATCAATTAATTCTTTACTTCATGACATTGTACAAATGAGAAGCTAAATAATGTTTTATCCTACTTAACTTTTACTTTGAAACAAGTTTTAATGGTTTCATATGTTGAGTACCAATCCACAATAAAACCTGTAGTTATCTTTTATTGGGTTATTTTTATTAAATTTTTCTCATGTTTACTTGTTCAGCAAGTTATTATACTATTCAAATTTAAATTAAAAAAAAGAGTTATTATATTAGTCATATAAGTTTTTGCATGCTAATCAACTCCTTGAAAAAGGGAAATATTGCCCTATCTAACAAATTTAACAGTAGGAAATGGAAGCACCTGATTTACATACATGGAATAAGGCTATCATTCGTACAACATAATATGAACTTACACTCATAATATTATTGTGATGTGAGAAATTATTTGAATGATTTGCAAAAAGTATGCAACTTTTGAAATTTTATGTATTGATCAAGTGAAGAAATTGTTTAAAATTCAAAATTATGAGCGAGTAGTGATCAAGTGAAGAAATTGTTTAAAATTCATTTCCGACTGACTTGTATGTTGAGCAAAAAGAAACAAAAAAGAGAGAAAAAATTGACCAACTTTTAAAAACAAAAAAAAAAATACAGCCAACTTTTATTTAGTGGGGGCTACTTATTATCATTATTTTGAAGTTTTAGATTTTTAAATAAAAGAATAACTTGTTTGCAAGTACGAAGTAGTACTTATGGAATTATAACACATAAATACAATATAATTGTCTAGAGAATAATTGGAGAATAAATTTAAATTTAACTCTTTTAGTCACTAAATTTATTAACAGAAATAATCTAGTAGACATATTTAGAGATTGATCAAAATTTAAAGACTATGTTGGGTGGCCTTTTTAATGTCGGATATTGATGTAGGCCTCTAAATATATTTTGAAACCCATTTAATTATTTTGCATGAAAACTTGTAATGGTATATAAATGTTTGGCAATAAAGATCATAGAATAAAACTTGTACCTATTTGCCAAAAAAGAACAACCTTGCCTCTAGAATGTCACCAATAGAAAATATTTGTGAAAACACCCACGCCTGGATCCCGAAAGACCGGACACATCATCTAATGCAACACATTTTAACGAAATCAATAACGACTCCATAACAAATTCGTCCTTAGAACCCCAAGTTACTTAGAATGGTACACAATTTATAGCATATTGCACAACACATGAAAGCTTAACTGTCTTATCTTGATATTACACAAAATATGATTACATAAAATATTGAGCTACTAATGCAAGGCCGATAAGTTAAGGTCCCATTTCTTTACTTTATGTTCTATGTGCAAGGAACAATAGTTGGGTCCAACCCTAGTAACATTAGGATAGTTACGGCAAACTAAAATCTTAAAAATTAAATTTTGTTAAATGTTCAATGTTCGTACTCCTGTTCAATGAGAAATTGGTGTCTTGCTTGATGGTTCTAGTACCTAGAGTTGGGTGTTGGTCCTCAGTTGTGATCAGATACCCATTAGTCCGATCGATCCAAATGTACCTGGATAGATCCAAATTGCAAACCGATCGATCCAAGTGCACTTGAATAGATCCAAATATGCAAACCGATCGATTCAATATTCCAAGTGCTTTTGGATATATCCAACTGGGTCCAAGCAAGTTATAAGAAACGTGAACAATGTTAATATGTACTGAGATTTGGTCATAAAACACATTGCCTTATCTTTGAAATGAAATAGTTGAAAACAGAGATGTTAATATGTACTGAGTCTACTGACTATATAATCATCTTTGTCGCGAACTAATTATTGAAATATGTAGTATTACTGTTAATAACCAAATCCTTTTGTTTTCCTGAATATGTGAAAAACAATACTAGGTATTAGTTATTTAAGGTTAGTTTGGTTTACATCCTTTAAGCCCAAAAAAAATAGTCTTTTTCTGTTAAAGTCAGATAAGTCTAGCTTAAGGTTTCCATCTTATTTATACCAAATTTAGCTTAAAAAATGTAACCAAACAACCCTCACCTTATCAGATATCACTTACCATATGATCGTTTAAATTGCTGAAAATTTACTTTATCGGACTATTTTTTGATATCGCAGTGCAACTTTTTTTTTTTTTTTTGAAACTCCACGTATTAGAGAAGCAAAACTTTACAACAACATGGCAGAGATTGCTAATACAAACCATTAATAGGAAACAATAAACATATATCGATGCTAGCTATTTCAGAAAATATTCTTAAAAAAATAGTTTTAAATAAACTAAACTTCTTCAAAACACAATAAAGAAAATAATACCACAGTTTAGACTTTAGAGAGAGAGAGAGAGCAAGAGAGTTACCGGAAATGCTGAAAGCCTACAATATGATGTGTGAATTAGGAGGTTGATAATATTCTTTTGCTGACAGAAATAAAAATTGGTGAGAAATTATTCAGACTATTTATGATAATGAAGTAGGAAAAGCCAAAAGAAATTGAAAGGCTAAAAATAAATAAATAAAACAAAAAACTACTCCGACCTAAAATTGTAATCAACAAATGAATTGTGACTGCATTAAATATTACTAAATTCCCAAATTTACTCCTAAGTGTGAAATGCAATGGGTTTATAAACATTATTATATAGTTAAAAACACTATATACAAGGAAAATTTTAAAAATCTGAAACTTTTTTTAGGAAAGTGGACAGCATTGTTTTAGCATTTATAAAAGAGACCCAGAACAAAGTGAATGTAAAAGCTTGGGAAAATTATACATTGCCTCCTCCAGGTTTTTCATAATTACACTTTACCCACTGAGGTATTGGAAATTACTCTTTGCCGACTTGATTTTTGATTCAAGCATACGGTTTACCCCCAAAACTTTTATTCCAAATTTAAAATCAATTATTGTATCACAAAAATGACTAGAAAAACCCCAAAATACCCTCATATATTACCATTTAGCCTTTGTGCATAAATTTTAAAATACACTCATTTTTTCTAGCATTTAAGTATGAATTTTCCAATTGCAAAAATACAAGAGAAATCAAATTCATTTCTCGTTCTCCTCTTCTTCTCCAACTAGCTTAATACTACAATATTCACCCATCTGCTTACTATTTTCCAACTATTTCCCCTATTCTTTACAGACTACAATAATAATTTCTTAAAAAGTAATCCCACTGTAACCAATTAAAAATAATTATTATCATATCAATAAGTAGCATCTCTCAATCCACGTGGCTATTTTTTATTTTTTTTTTCCAAATAGAATACGAAGCAGACATAGTAAAAGAAAACAAGCATACACTGATTCCAAATAATGTCAACCAAAGGCAGTTACTATTGATGAGAATTTCTTGAACTTTTATAGGGTGTGCAGAATTTCATAGTCTCCCGTGCACCGTGTGTATATGTATATATATATATATAGATAGATATAGATATACAAAAGTGTATTTGTAAAGTTGCATATTTTTTAATTTGTTTTGCCCTTGCCTATTTGATGGGCAGCACCTAGAAACCTTTCACATTAGCCCTTTTGGTACGAGACAGTAGCCTGAATAAAAAGTTAAAAAACCTTACTTCATCATCTTCCTCGAGGGATACTATGCTAATTAATTAATTTTAGTTTCTCTTTTCTAAAAATGTGTGAAGAAAATGCTAGTTGTTGAATCAAATGAAACATGAAATATTTGACATGATTTACTTATATGTAAAATTACGAGTAATGTGGTTCTCTAAAATTTATTTCTCACTTAGAATCCATAATCATCATGTGTTAAGTATCATATTTTAATCCAAAAAGAAATATTTGGCGAGCCTTAAAGCATGTGAAATACTTTGAAAAAGTACAATAAAATTATATTTTTTATTTGAAAGGAGAGATGATGAAATTTCATGTATGAATTATTAACTTCATCGTTTATTCACAATTCCAATAATTGAATCAATTTCATGGGGTTTCCAAATTAGAAAAATATTCCTGTAAAATTTCGTTTGAAACAATTGGAAGAAAGATGAAATATTCAAAATTTATTTCTGTCTAATTCGTCGACAGTGGCAATATATGTAGTAAAACTATTTATTTTTTTGACGAGGAAGGCCTCACAGATAGGAAACAAAAAGTTATCAAAAATTATTTTAAAAAAATGTTATATATGAGTGCAGATGACATTTTAAATTATTATTACTAATACGTAAGGGGATAATTGGTGGCACCGTATTATCATTGATTCATAATTTCACCATGTGATAACAAATATTCCCTCATCCTCAAGATTACTCTCTCTCTCTCTCTCGATCACTCTCGAACCTTCTATGAATTTGCCCATATGCATACATTAAATATATAATATTTCAGTTTTTATTCTTTAAGTCCAAATATTTTAACTATTTGTGGTTTGGGATCACTATGTGCCTACAGTAATTATGAGAACTATATGCGAACTTGTAACATGCTTTTTTGTTAGTTTGTTTTTATATTTTTATTAGTTTGTTTTCTTATTTCTACTAATAGATGGATATTCTCTTGAATCCAAGTAACAAACACGATTTTCAATAAAGAAAAAGTGTTACATAAATATAATTGACAAAAAGAAGTTCTTGTGGAAGAGGTTTGCAATTGCAAAAATGTTACATAAATATAACTGAAAATCTTCCAAATGATATTAGAGAATATATAATTGACATTCGTTTTAACCATTGGTTAAAGCAAATTTTAAGTGTTTTATAGATGGTTCTATCCTTTTGTATCAAATGAAGTAGGACAAACCAAAAATTCTTTAAGGCTGGTTGAAATAAGTTTATTAATTGAAACTATTGAAATTAATTAACCAAATTTGTTTCTTTAAGCCTATATATATACAGTTTAACTCTGAAATTATTTTTTATATATAAAAAAAAGTCCATCATTCTATTTGAAAATTACTCAACTAATTGCATTACTTAACTAAAATTACTGAACTTGATCCACTAACCCTACAAAAAAATTGTAAAATTAAGAATCTTATGTTCCCAGTAGATCAAACTCGTAATCAAGTGAAATTTGCTGAAATCAATGACCAAATTTTATCACAAATTACTGAAATTGTTGATTAATGTTCCCAATAATTTTATCCAACAGATTTTATTTCTTTTCACACAAAAAATTTAAAATTGCATTATTTTAAGATTCTAACAGTACAACAAACATGCGACCGTTAAGCCCTTATCCACATTTTCCCTTAGGTGCCAACTTGCACTGAAAATTTTATAAATATCTCATTAACATGTCACCAAAATGGGGCCCCATTTACTATTTTCCAAAAAATACCCTCATCCCATGTTTTTACGTAGTGCCGTCACTCATTTTCTTTTCTCGCTTTTATTTATTTATTTATTTTTATTAAACTTGATTGTTCACGCCTCGTTAGGTAATCTGGCCGACGTGTTATATAATACAAATATGTGCATTTACTAAAATTTTATTAACGAAATATGCGCGTATGAAGAATTGGTAGCTAGCCCGCATTTTTTCACAAATTACCTAAGCACAATTTACCGTGCCAAGAGTCTTCTTGTTTTGTGATCTATAAGTATAATTATAAGCCCTCAAAGGGTTATAAAAAATATTATCGAATATGCCAATTGGAGCGATTTTGCGAGCTTGCATTATGTCGTTATCAATCTTTCTTATGGTCGAATAAAGTTCTAAAATTTTCCATTCCAATTTGAAGGCGAGTACTCTGTTCTGAAGACACAAATGCTAAAGATTGAATATTGCATATTTTAGGTCTAAAATCAATATTCAGGTTCCATTACTATTTATCTTGAGAAAGATTGCTAGAATAAATTTAACTCTATATTATTACATCAGTTTATAGAAAAATATTTTGTTAACTAATTATAGTTTAGATTTGATTTAACAGTAATTATATATATTTGATAAAATATGATCAGACTTATTGTACAATATATACTCATTTACGCTATATATAAATATTAATTTAGCCCTCATATTTTTAAATCAATAATAATTTTCTTCCGCTCGTTTTATATTAGTTATTTGACAAATACCAGATCGTAAATACTAAAAATGAATGATCCTCTAATATTTTTCCATTTCGCAGTGGGATATTTGGACTTGGGACTATTTTGGAATTGAAAAAGAGAGGCATAGAGACAACACAATAATTGAGGAATGTTTGACTTGATTTTTGTATTCTTCTTTGATTTATCCATTTTTCTTGTAAACAAGAAAGAAGACAAATTTAACACTAATTTTATCTGCTACGACTCAGGCCCACATTAGGTCTATTTGTACATTTTTGTCTTCCTTTATGAGGAAAAGGTTTTTAAATGAATTGAATTTTGAAAGATTTTGAATATATTGGGGCTTAACTCAATTCTTTTACAATCTATATCCCCCTTAATTAAAGAACCAGCTGTATAATTAATTGAATTTAAAAGAAAAAAAAATGTATGTTTATGACTAAATCAGGACTACTTACATTTTGAACCATAAAGAAATGAATGTATAGTCATACTTGAACACTCGGATTATTTGGAGTTCAAGCTTATTTAAGACTAAATACATATATCTACCTAATAAATAATAATTAACTTGTCAATTATATAAAATAAATATCAACACACGTTTGAGTTAAGCATTTTTTAAGGGAAACATATTGCACCATTACTTTTACATTTAGCACTTGTTGCGAAAATTCTGAAGCACAAGGCAATTTCGATATCATCTTATTCTTTAATCCTTGATATAATTAAGGAATGATCGATTATATGAATAATACAAATTTTAAATGGGAAATTGTTGATGAACATGCTTCGAAATTTTGCAACTTTGCTAAAGCTACTTCATATGTTAATGAGAATGGTCTTGATGAAGAAATAATGATTGTTATTAAAATGAGCCTACTGTTAAAGTTAGAACTATAATGATCATATGGATAGAAACTACTCTTAAAAATTGATTTGCAACGGAAATTTGTTTATGTAACTATATATAAAATTTTAAGCTTATTATTAGTCGATATCAAATAAGTAGGTCTTTATTTGAATGTTAGACCGAAAGACTGGTAGCTCTGATAGTATGTGAATCTTCCAATTACTACTAGAATGACTAATTAGTAGTAAGGTGATAAACATAAAATATCAATTTAAATTTAAAATTGTGGCACTCTTTCTTTTTAAAGCATGTAAATATATTTGATAGCTTAGCAACTTATTATTTGTGTGGTTACTTACTAAGGATTTCACAAAATAACCAATAAATTATATCTATCATTTTCTTATAAAATTATCACAATCTATAATATTACATTAAAAAGGTTCGTTTCAAAACATATATACTTCCTTTATGCACACATAATATGCTCATTTGAGGGGATACATAATTTTAAGCAAGAGAGTCTCATTTCATTATTATTTTTCTTGTATTTAGTAACAATAATGGTCAAACTTATTATATTTTTTGAATTGAGGGATTTATAACTTTTGTAATTGCACATGTTTCCTCAAGAATCACGCTAATTAATTTTCCAGTACTGTCGCATATGAATTTGTAATTATTTATGATATTATGTATTTTTCATTTTCGTAAAGTATACATTTTATTTCAAAAATAGACAACTAGCTTCATATCTACTAAATTACGATAATAATAATAATAATATTTACACTGCTCATTTGAAATATTTCCCTCTCTTGCTCTAAATATTTTGCTTCACATAATTACGATTCATTTCAAGAAGGTGTATGGGAATAAAATATGTCAACGACAGCTAATAAAATAATATATCTGTTCCTTTAAAGTGATTATTAAGTCAAATTAAAAGTTCGTAAATTGACGTTATTTTACAATTTTAATAGTAAATTTGGTAAATTACCCAAATTGTTCGTATCATCAATTACTTACATATTTTCCAAAATTACCTATTTACTTATAATGTACGGGTACCATTGAGCTAATCCATATTTTTTACTAATTTTTCTTAATTCATGTGACCAAACTAAAAATTTTCTCTTAAAAAAAAAATGGAGGGAATATGTGTATTCACTTTCATATTCTTTTTCTGAGTAAATTAACTTTTACCTAGAGGTTTCCGAATATTAGCAAATATTTTCTTAGGTATTTAAAATTATTCCTTTATCCCAAGTCAAAATACAAGTTTGACTTACTTATGAAAATACTATATTATCCTCTCTCTTTTTTAGTATTATTTATTCATTTTTGAAGCTAATAAGTAAAATTTTTAGTTATATAAATTACTACACATAAATCTATTTTCTAAAAAATTAAAAAACTTAAGCATGAATGCTAGTTAAGGGGTACTTAGATAATTTTAGGGTTTCTTATGCCACTTTAGCTAATATTCACTTTGCACCAAAAACTTTCAGGGCAAAGTGGAATGAATGTATAAAACTCATAGGGTTAATGTAATTTTCAAAACCTTAAGGGATATTGTGAAATTTTTAGAAACCTCAGAGGGAATATAATTTACGCTTCTTTTTTTAACGCCAAATAAATTAATCCACTACTATGCTTGCATTCACACATGCCACCACGTGATTATTCTCTCTCCTAAAATTTTGGACCACCTGAATTTGGTCTTATGCATGCACTGTGTATATTCTTTTAGTCCAAATTTATTCATCACCAAAAATTTAGAATCATTACTACGGAAAATGGTTAAACACAATAAATTATAAATAAATTAACTTTACATTTAATTGTAAACGATACTCTCTTGAATCCGGCACTACAAGAAGCTAGCAATAATTCAAAAAAAAGTTCATCATTAATTCATCCTAAAAATATTTTTTATTCCAACGAACGCGTGGTTAGTATTCCAAAAATTATGTGAAGAATATTGCAACTTTGAATAAATAACTTAC
The DNA here is from genome assembly GCA_001753735.1 of Embelia ribes. NCBI lineage: Eukaryota > Viridiplantae > Streptophyta > Magnoliopsida > Ericales > Primulaceae > Embelia > Embelia ribes. The sequence goes on from MKEJ01076635.1 coordinate 8,961, forward strand.
CAATTATTATGCAATTTTACTGTGAGTCGATATTTGATTTTTGTATCAATTTAAAACTATTTTATTATCAATGCTAATATTTAGCCTTTTTATATTTTCCGAATAGTTATCCAAATTTGAAGTATAAAGTATAGTTTGAAAAAGTTAAACAACCAATTATTGTACCAAGAATTTGGCGCCTATATTATTTTGCGTTGGTACTTTTTGATCCCATTGCCCAGAAAATAGTGTAAGCTGAGAAGGAGACACATTTACGGATATACGGACACTTTTCTCCACCATGTATTAGCTACTAGGACAGAAATTTCAGAAAGAAGGAAAAATCAAGGGAAAAAATTTCGAAAGTTTAATGCATTGGGTAAAAATAAAGTTTAATTAAGGCGTAATAAATTTTATTATTAATTGTGGAACTCTTTTTAAAGTTTATGAGCATATTTTATAAATTTCCGTATTGCATGAAGAAAATATTAGATGAGCTATGGCATTTAAGATAATTATTTTTCATTTTATATTGTATGCAATTTGGAAATGCATATGATTAGCAACAAGTATTTGTGAATCCGAAAAGTGCTTTGTATCGTTATTTTTAGAAATACTAGTTGTGTTATGTGCGGTGCACATATGTCTGAATTATATTTTAAAATCACAATTCTTGCTGGAATGTTGAAAACAATATTACTTTTACGGAGTCATAGGAAAATGTTATTATTTTGGAAAAATGCTATATTTTTATTATAATTAATTTAGAAATTATGATTATATAAGAAAGAATATCATGGATTCAAGCAAATAAAAATTCACAACTCCTTATATCACCGGATTGCTTTCAAGTAATTAATTTCCCTGGAGGTGAAAAATGAAATTTAATTTCCCTTCATGGAAAAAAAAAAAAAAGAACTATCAGATTTCCTTAAATTTAATATATCATTTCTCTTAACATTATCCTTGCGTTTGTCTTATTTACTGGGCAGTTTTTGTGCCAAAGTATAGTCAAAGGCAAAATCGTAATTAAGCTTTCCCATATAGCCAAACCCTAGGCCCAACATTCTTGTCCACAAAATACCCCATTTTAATTACTATTACTAAATCACCATTCCTCATTTTAAACTAAAACCTGCTGATTCTAAAAATGGCAATAATTACAAAGAAGATAGAAAATATATCATAAACAATTTGTACTTAGGGCTTGTTGAATTGCATCTTATAAGCTCCAATAAATTTTTTTTAATAACTAGACAATATTTGGTTGCTCAGTTTTAAAGTTGAGTTTATCTATTATTTTTGTGTAAGTATGATAGAAGTTTTAAACCGAATGTGTCTAATTTTTTTTTTTATCAAAAATTTCAATGTAAAATTTATGTGACTTTAGCATCCTTATTATAATTTTTTAACATCCTAAAATAATTTATACAATGTTGAGCACCTATATTTTCAATAATGGGATGCTTCTTTGGTCTGGACATCAATGATAGACCCAAAAATCATGGGAAGAGATTGCTAAGTCTACGTGAGCTATATGAATGAATGTATTTTTTTTTTTCAAGGGGTCTGCTTATAGATAAATAAAAAAATTTCAAAATTTATATTAAATTTTTGGAGAAATTTTGGAAATGGAAGGCCATGGCTTTTCCAGCCTCCCTCCTCGATCCACCTATGCTCGATAGACAGTATAGTAGAGAGAGATTCTCTTGTTGGTGACTATTAACTAAGAAATATTGTTAGATTAATAATCACATTGATCACAAATGAGTTTAGCTGAGTAGCCCGGGTCACCTATATCATTTAAGCTTGGCAGATTTTTGTAGGGTTTGAACTGACCCATTTAATTTGAAAATTATTATCTTGGACTATAAGTAGAGGGTACAAGAATAAAATAATGCTTTTGAATTTTTCCATCTAATTGATATATTGAAGAAGTTTTCATTTTGTAAATCAAAATATTAAAGAATATGATTTCCACAACAATTGGATAAGTCACATTTTAACAGTTCGGTTTTGATTTTTTTTTTCTTTTGGAAACTTTAGTATTTTTGGGAACTGGGGGAAAGGTTTACGAGGCGTAGTTCATGTCGAACTATTATACATGTAATCTATTCTGTATATCACATTCGTATATGCAGAAGTTAGTAAGTAGGAAATTAATGGTGAAATAACTTTGTATATACTTGAGATTTGGGAAATTAATGGTGAAATAACTTTACATTCTTATTTGATGATATTAGACTTATAGTGGCAAAATTTATTGACTCATATATAGATGTTTATTTACTCTTTGCATTTACGTATCAATTGTAAATCTACTTTTTCTCATTTCATATTATTTGACATGTTATCAAAGCCAAAAATTATAAATTTTTCTTCCGCATTGTTTGGGGGCCGCGACTTAGTTTGTCATCGCCATTGTTTTAATTTTTACAAATTGATTCTCAAACTTTGATTCAACTACCTTGCTACTATTACATTTGCATTTTTCTATTAAGAGATTGGCTCAAATCTAGTGTGCAATGGATGTTGGAAAATCGACAACGGAGATCTCGGAAACCTTGTCGGTAATTTCGGAATCAAATTTGAGCTTGATATATGAAACATGTGTGTACGCTCGATCGCACATGGCCTTTATAATTTATCATAATTTTTTGTACTTTTGACACATTGGTCTGATTGATTCCAAGCCTGGTTCGGATCGATCTACCGAGTGGCAGTTTAGAAGATTTTATTTCCTATTTGGACTTTATTTTCTTGTGTACCCTATATATACTACCTAGAATGTGTATTAGGGTATGATATCTAAAAACACTTGTAATTGTAAAGCTCAGACAATTATTGAAAGTGCTTTGAAATAGTTTTCAAATGGGGAAAATCCTAGAGAGGTATGAGACGGGAAAAATTCCAAGAGGTGTTCTTGGTGGATTGTCTCTAAGGCAAATCCTAGGGTAATTTAGGTAGTGAACGAGAGAATTTATTGTAATCTTGATCTACTTATAATAAAACTTGTGGGATTTTTGCCAATAACTATTTCCCCGATTATTTTGGCAGTATTTTCTCTTTTGGTTATTAGTTTTGTTTTGTTATCTTGCATGACGTATTGGTCATTTTTTTTTCGTTATTGTTGCTTCTGTGGTCTTGCACAGATAAATTGTCCTACCTCAAGATTATTAAGGACCAATTATCCACAACAATTAGTATTGGAGCATAGGCTTTGTGCTTGGGGTAGAGCTCTTGGTTAAGGGTATGTTGCTTCAAAAGAAATTATCATGGAGTACTCAATGGATAAGATTGTGATTGACAATAGGTTGGATTTTGCTTTCTAGAAAATGCAGATAATCAATATTCTTAATGGGAAAGATATGTTGAAGCCATGGAAAGAGAAGCCAAAGGATATGGAGCAATATAAGTGGGAGGTATTGGGTCACAAGGCTTTTGCGGTGGTGAGGTTGTATTTGTCATGTGGCATAGCCTTTAATGTCACGAACAAGACCACAACTATCTCTCATGGAAGCGTTATATGAAAAGCCCTCCTCAGTAAATAAGGTACACTATATTCAATACTTGTTTAATACTCGGATAGATGATAGTGCTTCGGTTTTGAAGCATGTCAACAAGCTCAAGGAAACCATCGCCCAATTGAGCTCTGACCTTTATTGGGATTGTTTTTGAGGACGAAGTTAAAGTTTTAACTTTGTTAGCCTTACTACTAGAGAGTCGGAACGGCTTGGTTACAACTCTTAGTAGTGTGGTGGGAAAAACAAAGTTAAAGTTTGATGAGGTGCATAATGTTATCATCAATGAGAAAACTCGCAAAATGGATAGTGCTCCGCAATCATTGGGTTCCGCTCTTAATATGGAGGGTAAAAATCAGAATGGTCGGTCAATAAGAGGGGCGACAATAACCAAAACTCCACAGGAAATTCAAAGGGAAGTTGGAATTGTAGACAAGAAGGGCACTTCAAATTAGTGTGTCCTTAATTGAAAGTAGGTACATCAATGAATTTTGTGGATGAGGACATTAGATATGTTCTTGCTAGCGTGGATGGTTCGGTTGAGGATTCGAATTATTGGATCTTGGATTCGCAATACTCTTACCATATATGTTAAAATAGGGCATACTTTCACAAGTACAAGGTGGTTGATGGGTGTTCGGTTCATATGGGTGACGAAACGGTGTGTGACATTGCAAGTGTTGGAACTGTGAAGCTCAAAACTCATGGTGGTCCGAAAGAACTAAGTAAGATAAGGCACGTCCTGGGGCTTAGGAAGAACCTTATTTTTTTAGGCTGGTGTGACGCCTAATAGTACTCTTTCAAGGGTCAAGGTGGAGTATTAAAGGTGTTAAAGAAGGGACAACTAGTTCTTGAAGGCAAAAAGATCAAAGGTAACATCTAAAAGTTACAAGGGAGTACAATTGTAGGTGAATCTAAGAGAAGGGTTAATTCTGCAGGTGGTGTCATGCCCTGAATTTTTGCCAAACCCGGGAAAGTTAGAAAAGAAAGAAAAAGAAAAGAAAATATAAACTAGAAAGAAAAAAAAAAAAGGAAAAGAAATACTACTCCACAAATACATATTTCGAAATGCCATAATACCGCCACAACCCAACTACAACAGAAATCCAATATCATGTTTTTGTACCTATACAACACCAAAAATAACCTTCCAAGTTGCTTACATACATCAAGTAATAAGCTTGTCCAAAAAATAAAAAATAAAAATACATACTATCTTGACCACATATACAAAGTAAACATCAAGTTGATGTGAATGTGTCAAGCATCTCTTGAGCACGCATTATCACCTCTGAAATAAATAAGCTAAGCAAGAAAATATATATAATGAATACGGGTAGGATTGTAACGTCTCAGAAATTTGAATGAATTTTTCGCTTTAATAATATTATTGATTGCATCATAATATTACTATTGTCATGCATTGTATCATCATAGAGACATTGTGTATAATAATAGTGTATTATTATTACGTGTTGTGTGATGGCGTGGTGATATATGCATGTTGTGTGGCATGGGGTTAGTATGGCATAGCATATGGTGATGACAAGTGAAAGTTAAATTAAAATCAAGTTCAATAACAAACTTTGTTGTGACACCTAATTGGTATTTTGGACCTATCTCAAAAATCGTAAATCCAATTAAGGTCTATATGCCATTAGAAAGATAATTTATTTATCTACAACTTTTGTATTTTGTTCAAAAGCCAATTCAACGCACAAAGGGTAAAAATAGGGCTAAAATATTCTAAAAATGCTTTGGCAGAACAACAGAATTCCAATGGCCATGAGGGGATTCTATTGAACCTATATGTAAACTTATAGGACCTATAGGTCGAATTTTAGCCTATATGTCGATTTATATGACCTATATATCGGCTTATAGGAGTACATTTTTGTCCAGAGAATTTTGTTTCATTCTGGGGGCTTATATGTCGACTTATACCACCTATATGTTGATTGTTGGCAACTAAGTCGACTGTTGCATCCTATATGTTGACTTATTCATATCCGGGACAACTTTTTAAAAAGTCACATCATGTTGACTTAAAGCCATTTTCACCCAAATTCCAAAAATTTAAGAGAAAGAGAGAGAGAAAAAAAGAGAGAGAAAGAGGAGTGAATAGTAAGTTTCTAATTTAGCTTGTGATTTCATCTAGCTCCCGAGCTCGGATGTGAAAACTAAATGCATTTTTGGCTCCTTAAAGTGAGAGGACCGTTTAGGTAAGCCTCGTTTCTTATCCCGTTCATTTTCAAATCCTTGGTTTCTATGCCATGTTCGTATGTTGAAAAAAATTATATATTCTTGTTCTTTATCCCAAGGGAATCATTTTCTTATCTATGTACGTATCGATTCATATTTGTCTTCTAGATCATTTCTCGGGTTGAAAGACGAAGTTGAAGCTTAGCAAAGGCGGGGGCAATTTCATCTAGTATCAAGGTTCGTTTTGCTTTGATACTTCAACACTTCTTTATTACTATTGTGAGGCCTATATGTTGAGGTAATTTCATTGAATTCTATTATCATTTCCGATTTTTTTATTTTCGTGCCGAGTTAGTTGTTGAGACAAATTTAGCAAACTTCTTTCTTACGTTTTAGAAAAAGTTTTATATACTAGGAGTAAAGCAATTCGAATGGCATGCTAGAGTAATTTGGTTCAAGCAAGAAGGTGGGTTTCGGGGAATTTGACGTTAGCCTTTCGGTGACTACTCGGTACATTGGCGAGGTACAACAGACTATAAACTCAATATACAATTGAGAATCTGTGGTATATAGTCATGTGTGATTAATTATTTGGTGGAGTTGATTGCTTAATGTATGAAATTATGTATAACATAATTGATATGATAATTTTCACATGATAAATTGCTCGTAGAATAATTCTTCATGTTATGGTGTTGTTCATTATCTTATCCGTGCATAGGCGAGATATATGCATTGGTATATATAGGTAAGACATATGTATTGGTATGAGTAGAGTTAAGAATTTAATAGTCTTTTCCTTTTTTTTCGGGACAAAAATATTATTTTATAAACAACGGGAAGTAATGAGGCCTATAGACTTGCCTTGAAAGACAAGAAACCTGATCAGGAATTTTACTATTGACTGGCGTTGCATATGGCATACGGGTCAATGAATGTTAGGATTGGCATTACATTTGGCAGACATATCCTAGTATCATTTTACAAAATGATAAATAATAGTTCCATCTTTTTAGCTTGAGTCGTTGGCGAGGTGAGGCGAGACCAGTCTTGATTATCTTTTGCATAGTCATAGTGTTGGTACGTATTGATATTCATGGGTATAGTCATGGCGGGTTGCATTGTTATTCATATTGGTATTCATAGTATTCTTTAGTTTTTACCATTGTTGAAGCATGCTTAATTTAATACCTTATTTGTTTACTAATAAAATACTCATCCATGTCATATAGCACTTAGACTCTATTATATCTTGATGTTTATCATCTAACGATTTCATTTTCCTTTTTTATTATTATGAGTGGTTTTGTAGGCATGGAGACGGGTTTTGAGCATCCTTATATGTATGTAGCAGGCATGGCGGTGACGACATAGAAGTTAGGCATAATTATTGCTCATGTAATACTTTTATAGTAGAAAGAATATGTTGTAACTTCTTTTTGTTATTCATTTTTGTCAAGCAGATAGCTTGAGGTGATGTATATGTAATTTGACCGTATACACTTGTATCAGATATTTTTATATAGTGTTGGTACGGGTCTTCCTATTTCTTTTTAGAATAGCTTATACATATATCTGTAGACAGACCATAGATGTATTTACTGCAGCAAGACTTTGATAAGAATAATGTATATAGTTGTATAGTATCGCCCTGCAGTGGTGATTAAATATTGTAGTGATGATGATGGAGTAGAAGCATTTTTATATTTTTATTTTTATTTCTTTCTTTTTATCTCGCAATCCCCGGGTCACGGATTTTCAGGGCTCGACATGATGCAACACCTGTAAGTATGTCTTCGGTTGGATCTTTTGGGTCCAATTGTAATACTACCGGCCCATTCGGGTCGCAGGTTGCCGGACGGTGGGGCATGAAACGCTTTTAGGTTTACGTCGTCGGTAAGTAAGTAAAATAGTTTACTTTAAAAAATTTTAAAATATAATTTATTTGAATATATATACAAAATCTAAAATGTTAAAATAGGTCCTTGGAGCCATCTGAAATGATTTCCAATGTCATACGGAAGCTTTACCGAGAGCGGCTGTAGGACAAGACCTTCAAATGGAGTAAACTTAATCCAAAAACGTTGTTTTTAATTTATATAATATATTAAATTTTAATGGTCTTAAAATGTTACAGAAATCATGCTTCTGGCATGACGGCTAATCGAAGGTGTATAAGGCTTGGAAGTTAACGGTGACTTACGTTTACAGATAATACATCTCCGATATCAAGGGGAAGGCTCCAGCCAAGCCCCCAGGTCTTACTCAACCTAAGTGGAACAAATTTTTCCCTCATTGGCTAGTCCCTGAGGCCATTGTCGAGTCTGAAAGGAACTTGACTAATCTGAATTGGGGGGATAGGGTGACTTGTTATGGTGGGTCAATCTCTACTTCTACTCACTCGCAGAGACTGGCAATTTTATTAAGCTTATGAATTATTTTCCTATTTTCTTACTTGTATTAACATTGCTTATTTAATTTAATTTATAAAGGCAGATGAGAGCAAGGATGCCAAGCCTATGCCGACCTTCAGATACACATAGACCAAGGATCATGATGGTGTGACATTTATCAACTAGAAGACCTATTGCGTACGTGTAAGCATATGTTAATGTAAATTTATATAATGATGATATATATTTTTTATTTTTATTAATTATTTTGCACTTAAAATGTAAGATACGTAGGTGGCACTCGAGGTCGAGAGGTCCCATGTTCTCCCCAGTACAGAAGAACCTCGGCCTATCGACTAGAGTCAACTTTTTTGTGACATGGTTGGTAGCCCAAACCATGATAGGTTCTACGGACTGAGGTTGGAGTTTGGGATGTTCTATGGCGAGTCTGTGACATCGAGCTCGATGACCTAGTCTTATACTAGCCAAGGGGACCTCCGACAACAATATGAGGCCTAGCAACGGACTATTGAGAAGATGGAGCAATAGATCAAAGAAAATCTCCGACACAATGAGGATGATGCATGGGTGCAATCACAGCTATTGGTTCAACTGTAGAGCAAGACTTTGTAGTGGCTTCATTACAGTCGACGGTTCAAATCTTAGTCGAGAGATTTGGAGTCGTTATACCCCCGCCTCCCCTTCCATGAAACAATGATGATCTCTTTGGTTACCGGGCTGGTTCGTATCTCAATTCGGCCCAGCCTCTACCTCCGTCACCACCGAATGATATGTAAATTTATTTTTTATTTTTTGAATTTTGTAATTTTTGTAATATTATTTTGCGATGGAAATTACGATAAATTTATTAAAATAATGTATATAATTTTACTTTTTTATTTATTTTGAGACGAAAATTGCGATGAATTTATTAATATAATATTTTATTTATTTATTTTGTTACAAAAATGGCAATGATTTATTAAAATAATTTTTATTTTTTATTTTTTTGAGACTGAAATTGCAACAATTTATTAAAATAATACATATTTTAAATTTTTTTATTTATTTTGGGACGGAAGTTGCGACAAATTTATTAAAATAATATATTTTTTAATTTTTGTATTTATTTTGATGCTAAAATTGTGATTGAAATAATACCATAATATTTTTTAATTTTTTTTACTTATTTTACAATGGAAATTGAGACGGAAATATTAAAATAACATTTGTTTAAAAAAATTTAATTCATTTTGCGATAGAACTTATAATAGAAATGTTCAAAAATTACTTTATTTATTTCATTTATTTATTTTCAGATGGCTATTCCGACGAAAAATTTAATGAATTATTTTAATTTTCTAATTTGCGGCGGATATAGTTATCCATTGCAAATTTCGGCGCTGTTTTTTAGTTATGTGCTCTATTTGGATGAACGTCCGAGCGTTGCAAAATCTGTCACAAAACTCAAATAGTACCAGAATTTGAGAGGGATCATGACATTGTTGTTGGCCTATTTTATTGTAGTGTGATTTGTTGAGTAAGGGGTTCATCCGATTGATTACGTCACCGTGTAGTGTGCCGACACTGTTTGTGCAGAAGAAAGATAGGTTGATGAGGATGTGCATCAACTACAAGAAGTTAAACTGGGTTACAATTAAGAACAAGTACCTGTTGCCGAAGATAGATGATTTGTTTGATCAGTTGAAGGGGTCAAGGTACTGTTCAAAGATTGACCTTTGTTCAGGGTATCATCAGTTGCGGATTTGAGAAAAGGATATTTCAAAAATAACTTTCGAAACCTGTTATGGCCATTATGAGTTTTTGGTTATACCTTTTGGGTTGACAAATTCTTCGTCTGTGTTTATGGATTTGATGAATAGGGTATTCTAAGAATACTTAGATCGATTTGTCATCGTCTTTATATATAACATTCTTGTACATTCGAAGACTGAGGAGGAACACCGGGAGCATCTATTGGTTGTATTGTCAACATTGCCAGAACACCAGCAATATGCAAAGTTATCGAAGTGTGAGTTCTGGCTTCAAGAGGTGAAATTTTTAGGGCAAGTGTTGACTGAAGAAGGGGTAGCAGTGGATCCATTGAAAGTCATGGTTGTGTAGAATTTTGGAGCGACCTAAGAATGTATTTGAGATTTGGAGTTTCTTGGGACTGGCAGTTTACTAGAAGAAATTCATGAAGGACTTCCTGACTATAGCATTTCCTATGACTTGTCTTACTCAAAAAGGGGTCAAGTTGGAATGTGATGCTAAATGCGCAGAGTTGTTATCAAAATTGAAGAAGTTGTTGATGACAATGCTTGTGTTAATTATTCCGGAAAGGGGAGTTGGATATATTGTGTATGGTGATGCATCGAAGGAAGGTATAAGATATGTTTTGATATAGGTGGAGAGGGTGGTTTCCTACGCTTCTCAACAGTTGAAAATACATGAGCAAAACTATATGATTCATGACTTAGAATTAAGAGTGGTCATATTGGCCCTGAAGATTTGGAGACATTACTTGTATGGAGAAAGGTTTGAGATCTTCTCGGATCATAGGAGCTTCAAATATATCTTCACGTAGTGAGATCTGAATATGCGACAGAGATGATGGATAGAGTATTTAGAGTAGTATAATTTCGATCTCCAGTATCATCCGGAAAAGGCGAATGCGATAGCGGATGTATTGAGTCGCAAGACTTGGTGTACTTGGCATGTTTCATATATGATGATCGTGATACTGTGAAGATATTTCATAAGTTCAAATTGAAGTTCATCGATGGAGGAGAACGGGTTTCATTGTATACTATGGTGGTTCAACTAAAACTAGTAGATAGGGTGATCGAATCTCAACAAGATAATGTGTTATCACAGAAATTTGTTGCTAAAGCCTAAAATGGCGAATCCCAGGTTTGGACTATTGGGGACTGCAAATAGTAGAGATATTGTAGTTGTTTGTACGTGCCGACATTGATGAGGGAAGACCTGTTGAGAGAATTGCACCAATCACAGTTAGTAGTGCATCTGGGGGAAATATAAGATGTACCACGACTTGAGTTACACTGATGGTCAAGTTTGAAGAGGGACATAACTCAATTCGTGATACGGTGTTTGACGTATCAATATGTGAAAGGGGATAGAAAGAAGTTGGGTGACGAGATACAACCACTCCAGATACCGAAGTAGAAATGAGAATATATCACGATGGATTTTGTAAGTGGCTTACCGAGATCGATGGGAAGAACGGACACCACATGGGTGACTGTTGATAGGTTGCCAAAGTCAGTGCACTTCTTGCCTATATAAAAAAAACTGAGCATAAGTGTAATCGCGATTATATGTAAAAGAGATCATTTAGTTATATGGTGCCCCTTATACCATTATATCCAATCGAGATCCCCCTGCACTATTCGAACAATACCTAGCTATTACCTTTTGAACGACCTCCCTACTACTATTCGAACGGTAGCTCCTAAACCTCAACAATCCCAAAGATAGGAGAAATAAGGCCTTAAAAAAATAACAACTTTTCTACGAACTTCACAACCAAAAAAAGAAATTTAGAAAAATTATTTCAATAAATTAAGGTTCAATTTTGCTACACACCTCATTTAATTTGAAAAATCTTCATTTGATAACTCGGAGATGAAACCCTAAGTCACCCATCCCCGAAAATTGATCAATTAAATAGCAAAATCAAAGATCAATTAATGAAAACCTTCCGCTAACTATGATAGTTAAACCTAAATCAACCTTCAGAGCAAGTTTTGGGTTGATTAGGGCTAGAACGGTATGACCAAACTTGAAGAGTTAGGGGATGAAACTTACTTCAACACGACAAGAGAAAGAAGATGAACTTGAATCCACCTTTAGATCGTCGAGTGGATTGTGTCTTCTCCCCTTTCTCTCTTCCCCCCTATCTGTTGTCAATGATGTATTAGAACGCGATATTGAATGTAAAATTTTAGGAGAAATAATTAACTTTCAGTTTCATTCTTGATTTATTATAGTTTTAGTCCTTATAGTTTACAGTGCCTTACAACTCTCCCCCCTGAAAAAGAAAAATTTGTTCCCAAAGTTTAAGACATACCTGAAAATAATTATAGGAATTTGATCCACATTTTTTCTTCACGCTCCCATGTCTGCTCCTTAATTCCATAAGGCCTCCACAGCACTCGTTCCAAAGGTATCACCTTCCCCCCGAATACCTTTTGACGATGATCAATTATGCTCGTTGGTTGCACCTCATATATTGTATCTTTCTCTACCACTAGATCCGAATGATCGATAACATGTGATGGGTCCAGCTTATACTTCCGTAGCGTCGACACATGGAATACCGGATGTACATTCTCCAACTATGGTGGCAGTGCCAATTGGTACGTTATTTTCCCAACTTTCTTAATGATTTGAAAAGGCCCCATAAATCTGGGTGCCAGTTTCCCTTTCTTTCCGAACTGTATCACTCCTTTCCAAGGCGAGACCTTAACGAATACGTGGTCTCTCTTGTCAAAAGATAATGGATGTCTCCTTTTGTCGATGCAACTCTTTTGAGGACAATGCATTGTCGCCGACCTCTACCTAATCACAATTATCACTTCTGACATTTATTGTACAATATCAGACCCCAATAATAACGATTGCCTGAATTCCATCTAACATATTGGGGATTTACACTTCCCTCAAAATTGAGCATATATGCTCGTAGATGTCCTATAATGTCTGAATTGTCATCTCGGTCTGTCCATCCATCGGAAGGTAGTAAGCGGTTCCTTTCGTCAATTGTGTGTCCATTGTTTGCTACATACCCTCCCAAACTTGGGACATGAATCTCGTCGAACGACATATGTTAGAATACCATTGGAACGATAAGGGTTTGGCCGTTCTTATGGCATGAGCTGTATACCCTTTATTTTGTTGTTACTTCAAATCATTGGTTAATTTCTTTTAAAATTGGAACTTTGAATAAGAAAAAGCAAAATGTGTGGACAACTAATTTGATAAGTTAATGAATGTAGAGTTGAGTTGGTAATATACCAAAAACATCAACCTTCGGGGAATAATATATTGATGAGACAAGTACTCATGTTATAATGTAGTATGATATATTGTAGGCTTTGGAAAATGTTAGTCCAAGGTTCATTGTGATAGTGGTTGGCTTAGGCCTTTGGGGTGTGTTTATCATAGGGCTCGAAAAACTGTAGTAGGCCATGGGAGTGAGTTTTACTTTATGGTTGTTTTTAAGTACTAGTTGTTTGGGAGCATATGATGGCTACGACAATTAGTACTCCTTTTGACCAGGTTCCATTAAGGGAACTCAGGATAGGGAGGGTTATTCATAAACATTTACGCGTAAAGCCTTGGAAGGATATGTATTCCGAGTAGGATGATATATATCCCAATTGGTTGTGTAGGTTCTATCAATGGATGATTATATGTTCTAGTAGGTACACATTTGATTGAGGTAGTAGTTGGCAAATACATTTTGTGATTGTTTTCTTTACTTCATTTACTTATTGATTTTCGTATTTCAATAGATTAGAATTCTTTTTGACTCCCTGTTTGGTTGTCTTTTGCTATTATCTTTCTTTTTATAAAATGCCAAACAGAATCATGTGTCGGAGGCCAAAAAATTAGGGATGGCTCAAGGATGAAAATCACTTGAGGATTGGATTCAGTATTAGGGCTTTCATATGTTTTGTTTTTTAAATTTTCTAGATAGTTGTAAGGGCATTCACATCAGCTTATCTAAACAGATTATCTATTTTACAGCATGAAATCCATTATTTCTATT
>MKEJ01076643.1:0-10122 GCA_001753735.1 Embelia ribes
ATGGTCATTGATTCAGTGAACCGACTTACCGAACCGAATCGAACCAAATCCGGTTCTAAAATTTTGAAAACAGTTTGGTTTGGTTTTTACAATAAATATTTTCGGTTCGGTGTCGGTTCGGTTTGTACTAGTATTCGATTCGGTTTCGGTTCAAGAAAAAATAGTCCGATTTGTTCGGTTCAATGTTAACCGGTTCGATTTCAGTTCAGTTAAACCGATTGAACACCCCTAACCAAAACTTTAGGAAAATTAGCAAGTTTGGGCATTTTCATATTACTTTTCACTATTGAAATCAAAGGTTGGTCGAATATGGTAAAATAACAATGTAAGTGATTTCCAATCACTAATTTACTCCTAAATAAACCACGTTTGGGTCCATTGATGTAGTTTTAACGATTCATGATTGGTTTACATCCACAAGGACGTTGTTTTCAAAATTTAGGGACTACTATTGGTACAATTAAAACTTTGAGTACTAACACAGAATTTCTTTAAACTATGGGAACCATGGCTGTATAAATAAAAACAAATTAAAATTTTAGTTCCTCTAAGGGTCACTATTTTTTATTTGTTGTTAACTTCAAAAAGGGATAATGGTCCAATACACAAGCGTACAAATATTATAGTCCAACTCAAATATGTAAACATAAAATATTCCCTACCAAATTGTGACATATATACCCAAACAAATAATTACCCAAAACTTGCAACAAGCAAATGCACCATGTGATCCATGCCTACTAAATTAATTAATAAATTACCAAATTAAGAAACATATCTAAAAAAATATCACCCCACATTAAATCTCACATCTTACTAAGGAATAAAATTGTAGGTTGTATTTCATTTTCATAACAACTTTTTTTTCTTTTTGCAGAAAGTGAATTTTTCATACTACGATTATATAGTAGTATTTATTTGAACTTTAAACAATGTTACATCTACCTATAATTATATTCACCAACCAAAATCTAAGAAGATTTATTTTTTCTCTAGATTTGGCATATGCAAAGGAGTATAGTCAATTTATAAATTAGAATATTCAAAGGTCAAATTTCACAGCATTACAAATAAAATTCATCAAAAGGCAACCAACGTGCGTCATAGAAGGTTCTTCTATGAATTTCAGACGAGAAATACTTCAAATTTTCTAAAACTTTCATTCTGTTTTCAAAATTGCAGCATGAGAACTAGTTTCGAAAAAACGAAAAATATTGTTCTGTGTTTTCTCTTTTTCTTCGCATACTCCGATTTTCAGTTATGTTGTGCTGCTGATACAATTTCTCAAGGCCAATTGATTGCAGATGGTGACACCATCATCTCTTCGGGACAAAAATTCGAGCTTGGATTTTTCTCACCCGTGAATTCGACGTATAGATACGTCGGAATTTGGTACCATGATGTTTCCGAACAATCCGTCATTTGGGTGGCAAACAGAGAGAATCCCATTTCCAGCAATTCCGGCATGTTAACTCTAAATGAAAACGGTCACCTCGTTGTTATGGACGGAGACAAGGATCCCGTGTGGTCGAGCAATTCCTCGGCCACACAAAATGCCACAGCGGTCCTTACGGATGAAGGAAATCTCGTTATAAAAAGTAATGTTAGCAATACGGCTTTGTGGGAGAGCTTTAATTATCCGACAGATACGTTCTTGCCAAATATGGAAATACATATGACCGTCGGAGCTAGCGAAAAACAAATTTTCACTTCATGGAAAAATGAAAGCGACCCTTCATTAGGGATGTTCTTGATGGGGGTCGATTCTCGGGTTTCCCCGCAGATAGTGTTTTGGGATGGGCCTAAACGGCATTGGAGAAGCGGGCAATGGGACGGGCAAATATTTATTGGTATGCCATACATGAGCTCTGAATACTTGTATGGTTTTAAGGTTACTAATGAGGGGATCGGGAAATATTATATTCAATACACGACCTCGAATGAGTCCGATTTAATTAGATTTCGGATCAAGTGGGACGGGCACGGGGAGCAGCTAAGGTGGAATGCAGGGGAAAATAAATGGGATATTTTAAGATTACAGCCTCAAAATAATTGTGAAGTTTATAACTTTTGCGGGCCTTTTGGGATTTGCAATGACGAGAAGGGATGTGGTTGCAAGGAAAATTTTGAGCCGAGAAATGCGAGCGAATGGGAGAGGGGGAATTGGACGGGAGGGTGCGTTAGGAAAACAGAATTGCAGTGCGAGAGAAATGAGAATGGTGTCGGGATTGGGGACGGGGACGGATTTTTGAAGGTGGAAGGGGTGAAATGGCCCGACTTTGCTGATGTGGCGGAGGCAAATAACGAGGAGGACTGCAAAGAGGAGTGTTTGAAGAATTGCTCGTGCAAAGCATACGTGTTTTCCAAATCAATAGGATGTATAGTATGGAGTGACGATTTAGTTGATATGCACCATTTTGACGAAGGTGGAGGTGATTTGTACGTTCGCGTAGCTAGTTCCGATCTAGGTATGAAATACTATAATAGTGCCTTAAACTTGTTATATATATATATATATGTATGTATGCATGTATGTATACCCCTTTCTAAATTCTAACACAATTTTTTCTTTTCATTCATAGATACGGAAAACAAAACTAAGAATATCGTGATAATTGTAGCCGTGGTGGTCATAGTATTCTTAGTCAGCGTTTCCGTATTCCTATTATGGAGGTTCAGGAAAAACGTCGAAGGTAAATTTTCAAAATCATTTTCTCGAGGGATATACAATTTTGTTTTTCTAAAATTTTGATGATTTTACGTTCTTGTAAAATCCATCGCCACAGTCAGAAGGTCATGGTGGAGAAGGAATCACGTACCCTTAGCGGCCGCAAGGATAAGTAGGGATTATTCGACAGAATTTTCAGGAGAAAAGTTAAATTGTGTTGAAAGGCAAACCGGACCAGAATTGTCGCTATTGAGCTTCGGTGATATACTTAATGCAACCGATAACTTCTCCGCTCGTAACATGCTCGGAAAAGGCGGATTTGGACCAGTATATAAGGTACTAATAAATACTAATTGATTTGTGACCAATGCTAAACATTTCAAATACTAAATGCCTGTGCTGATTAATGTTTTTCTATAGGGAAATCTATTAGGGGAGGAAATAGCAGTGAAGAGGCTTTCGAAAAAATCGGGACAGGGCTTAGAAGAGTTCAAAAATGAGGTTATACTAATCGCGAAATTGCAGCATCGAAACCTTGTTAGAATTCTGGGATGTTGCATTGAGGGAGATGAGAGGATGCTCGTTTATGAATACATGCCGAACAAAAGCTTGGATTCGTTTATTTTCGGTTAGTCATTTTTTTTTATATAACTTCTTGTAATTTCCAATTTTCTACGGTTAATTTATGTTTAAAATAGTCTAGTAACTTTCTTCGTTAATTTCGATTTTGTGTTTGTGAATGAAAGATTCGACTAAGCAAGCACAATTAGACTGGCCAAAACGCTTTACGATCATTGAAGGGATAGCCCGTGGGCTTGTCTATCTTCACCGTGACTCGAGGCTTAGGATAATCCACAGAGATCTAAAAGCTAGCAACATTTTGCTTGATGATGAGATGAACCCGAAAATTTCTGATTTTGGAATGGCCAAGATTTTCGGGAAAAATGAAAACGCAGCAAGTACAAGCCGAGTTGTTGGCACATTGTGAGTACCATAGCTTCAACCGCATTACATGTTTTTAATAATTTCCGATTTTTACTAATTCTTGTTACAAAACAGCGGATATTTGGCTCCCGAGTACGCAATGGAAGGCCTTTTTTCTGTCAAATCCGATGTTTATAGTTTCGGTGTGTTGCTTCTAGAGATTGTAAGTGGTCGAAGGAACGTTAGTTTTCGTTCAGCCGAGTGCTCAAACATCGTTGGATATGTAAGTTGCAAAACTTAACGTTTTTGATTAACAAATTCATAACAACTTGCGTACTTAGTTACATAATATGATGATTTTGAAATTATTTTTTCAGGCATGGGATTTGTTGTACCACGGCAAAGCAATGGAGCTACTCGATCCATCTATTGCCGATCCTTGTTGTGAAAATCAAGTTTCGAGGTGCATACATATAGCTATGCTATGCGTGCAAGATTTAGCGGATCATAGGCCGACCATGTCATCAGTTGTTCTAATGCTGGAGAGTGAAAACGTAACGTTGCCAATGCCTAGAGAACCAACATACACATCAATGAGGAGATCGGGTGATGTCGGAGTATCGAAAGATAGCAATGAAGTTGTTTCCTCAAATAATGTCTCGATTAGCGTGATCATCGGTAGATGATTGATTGAAACTCTCCTCTTATTTTTATATCGGCTTATAAATTTGGTGTAAAGCTTTTTATAGAAGCTTAAATCTATTTGATCATTTAAAGACTTGCCCAGACTTGTTAGGATTTTTTATTTTCTTTTATTTTCCGATGTTTGGTTCCTAGTGACTTTTAGTTGTGAATCATCTCCGATTTTTGCTCAGTATGTACAAAATCATATAATTTGGAAATGAAAATTACGCTTTTTGGTGCTAAAAATGATTAAATCTTATTTTTGCTTATTAGTGTTAATTCATGGAACCAAGGTGAAGGATGTTTTAGTGCTTTCTAATTTAGTTTTGTATGTATCTATTTGTTAGTTGAGAAATTGATTGGACTATTCTTGTGACTTAAGTGCATACATAAGCACACTGATAATTACTCATTAGATTGTGTCCAACATTAAGACTTTGTTTGATGCAATTATCATTCGTGAGATAACGTGACGAAAGAGAAAATCTTAATTTTGCTATCCATGATTTTTTTTGTAAATGAGATTTTCTTTCTCTTACATTTTCCTATGAGTAAACCTTGCACCAATTGGATTGTTTACCTATATTCGAGTTGTAAAAAAAATTGGTATGACTGTTAAGCTTTATATGAGGAGGTTTATGTAAGACCCCATTTTTTATTATTGCTTTGCCTTGAAAGTTGAGTATAATAGGATGGAGTGACGGGGAGAATGTCAGGAGTATTATGGTGAGTTTTACACCTCCAAATGAAATTTGGAGTAATGTTAAATGTTCCTAAACTTGTTTGGTATCAAATTAGTATTGTTATTTAGGGTTTCTAGTACCTAATTTTAGTTTTTGGAGTTCTCAATTGTGAGCAAAAAGTTAGTGGGTTCGATCTATCTATGTGTTATTGGATAGATCCAAAAGTAAATTTGAATCAATCTAAGTGTTGTTGGATAGATCCAACTGGGCATTTCAGAACAAAAGAAGCACAATCATTCTTGTTTTCTAATATAAAAACATGAACCCTATGCCAATAAAGAGGCTATCTCTCACGTAAAAATACAGAGAGGAAGGCGGGAAAGGTCAGGAGAGGACCATAACACTTGAGACGAAGCCCTGATTCTTTCATCGGTTACCTAGGGCATGGTGAGGTTGATTGGTGAGCGGTTCAGGCAATTGTTGGTTGCATTCTCTTGTTGTTTTTATTATCAAATTAAGGTACGTAGCGAGAGGCATTTCAATTCCAAAGTAATTAGTAGTAACTTGGTTGTCGAATGATGAATTTGTGTGTAAGTGTTGCATAAACTTTGCGTGAATTGGGATTATGTGCAATACTTATATTTGCATGAAGATTTGTCATTATTGGTTGATGTCGTAATGAGTTTGTTATGCAAATATGATGATGACATATTGCAAAGTATGTTAGATTGAGGATGTGGGATGACTGTTGTAGGTCTTGGGTGTAGTTTGTTCTAATGTTTGTCGTGATTATTATAGGCCTTGGGAGTTTGTTAGGGAGTACAGTTTGAGTATGTTTGTTCCAAGGTTTGTTGTGGTAGTTGTTGGCTTCGGAAATCAGTATTCCAATGTAAATAGATTTCGCAGGGACCAAAATCTTTATGCATAAAGTTTCAGAAGATGTTTATTCTAAATTTCGAACTTGTCGAGAGTGCGTGTATTCCTAACATTGGACGTATTTTGCTTTTGTGTGATTTATTTTCACTTTGTCATATCCAAGTGGAAGTCTGTCGCATGATATGATTGACTTATCGTGTCATTGGATCTTAGGTGACGTAAAATAGTGGTTGTCGTATGACTATTTGATGGTTATTTATCAATGAGCGATATGACGTTTTATTCATATATAAGCATATTGTATACAATTTTTTTTCTCATTGTCGATTTCATACATTACTTTAGAATTGGAATATTTTCTGACTCGTACCTGTTTGGTTGCATTTTTGTACTTGTTTTTCTTATAAAATACCAAACAGAAATAGGTATAGGAGAGCATGGAACTCAAGGCTAAGATGTGGTTGAAGCTCACTCAAGAGTAGTCATTATGTCATTTATTTTATTTACATTTTGTTGACAATTGTTGGCCTTGAGAGCCGGATATTCATTAGTTGTCATTTAAGGTTGAATGTAAGGCTAGAATAAGGCCGGATGAATTATAGATAAATGTTATTGAATTTTAATAACTTCATCTATGGAGACTATTTTATTGATGACTTGGTTTCAATTTCTATTGTGAATGGTTGTGAGTAAACGGTTTGGTTTCAATTTATATTGTCAATGGTTGTGAGTAGCATACTCGTGATGATTTAAAATTTCGGGACATTACAGTTTATATGTTCTTGCCTCCCAGACATAGCGAAAAAGGAAAGACGTGGGTCTGTCGCTTGTATAAGTCTATTTACGGACTTAAGTAAGCGTTACGCCAGTGATACTCCAAATTATCTACTGTTCTTCGCTCTGTTGGGTATCGCCAGTCTCCATCTGACCATTCATTTTTTACTCGTACTATGGGTTCTATTTTTACTACTATTGTTGTCTATTTGGGTGATATTTTGATTCTTGGAAATGATTCTACTATTATTCAGGCACTTAAACAGTTTTTAGCATCTCGTTTTAGTATTAAGGATTTTAGGTCCTTTAAAATATTTTTTTGGATTGAAGATCGCTCGTTCCTCTTTTGGTATTTTTGTTTCATAGAGAGAACATGCTTTGGATATTATCTGATTATGTTCAGTTAGACGCTTGCCTAACTGCTTTTCCTCTGAAGCGTAATCTTCATCTCCACCTTGATGATAGTATCGCTTTATCTGGCCTGACTGCTCATCGTCGATTGATTAACTGTCTTCTTTATTTGACTATTACTTGCCTTGACATTAATTTTTCTTCGCCTTACTGCTTATACGGATTTAGATTGGGCCAATTGTCCCACTACTTGTCGATCTACTTCTAGATTCTTTATACTTTTGGGCTCGTGTCTAATTTCTTAGCGCTCTAAGAAATAGGACATCGTTTCTCAGTCTTCTTCGGAGGCCGAATTCCGTGCCATGACTGTTACTACTTGTGAGTTGGTAAGCTTGTCAGTTTTACTACGGGATCTTCATGTGCCTATTACTTATCCGGTTTATTTATTTTGTGACAATCAGTCTACGATTCATATTGCTAATAATATTTTTTTAATAATGTTAGGGGTGCAAAAATAATAAATACTGACCAAAAAATAAACGACACCAATATTTACGTGGTTCGGCCAAAAATGCCTACGTCCACGGAATGGAGTTTAATGTTATTAAAACACTCAAATACGGTATATCACATACAGTACACTCATTCACTACTACACACTCTTAGTGCAGTACACTTACATACACAGGTATACACTCCTTTGGCTATCTTTTTTGTGTATCAAAAACCCATACAAAATCTACATATTTATACACTCATAATGGCATATTTCATGCCTTACTTTCAACGTGAAAACACACCCTAAGGTAGGTGTGAATAATTTGTGCCATTTAATCAGATTCGTTCTTTTTAAAATCATTTTCAAACATGCAAGCTCCTCATTTACCAGACTCATATTAGATATTTTATTTGAAATGATTTCTTTCCTACTAGGAATTTGGGGGAAAAAAAACTGAAACTTTTTCCAGAATACTAGGCTATTTAAAGCATTACACAAATTAATTTGTTTTAACATACATAACCGTCTCTATATTATTTATTTTGATTATTAATAATACTATTAATTCCCATTTTCGCTATATTTTACCTTTCTCACTCTCAATTCCTATCACTAAATAATACTCAATCTGTCCACATATATACAAAGAGCAGTTATTTTTGGATGTTCCGGAAGTATTTGAAATTTTAAAATATAATAACTTAATATTTAAATATAATAAAAATATTAAATTAATATTTCTAACTATTTATTTTTTAAATTATTAAATTTTAAAATTTTCGTGTCTGTTCAAATTATTCCATAATTTGTGAGCAGATGAATTATTTCTAACTTTAAATCTATCGAGCAAAATAATTTGTTCCAAAAAAAAAAACCCAAATCAGTTGGACTGGAACAGTATGGGCCCATTCCAATAACGGTACGGTTCGCTGTTTCGTCCGGTTAGTAGACCAAAATATAGGCCGGTGACTCGCCAGCGGTACCGCCGACGAAGTGGACCTATCAGAACAAAACAAAACTGCGAGTGAACTACACTAATGGTCCCCATAATTTGGAGTCATGCTCTATTTATTCTTCGTAATTTCAATTGAAACATCAGTAGCCCCCACATTTTGAAAAGACGACCCCCCAATTTTTATATTAAATAACATACTTGATATCTCAAATTTTGAAAAAGATGAAATTTGGTTTGTTACGTACTCTCTATTATAAACAATAATTAGATGTTTTAACTTAACTTACAGCTGTAGACAATTTGAAATTTAAATTTTGAATTGCAGAAAAATGATGTCATATTAATCTTTTGGTTTGACTTTACACCTGATAACTAAAAATGGTAATAATAGTAATATATTTTATTTTGTAATAATTGTATATCTTAAAATAAAAATGTCCAATTATTTTTGAACATTTTAGTTTAAAAATTGTGACACTTATTTGTGGATTAATTGAATTAATATTTTTCAAGTGAAGAGTAGCTATCGTGATCCCAATAAGAAACCATATGAAAGTAATTGATATAAAAAGACTATTTTATTACTCTATAAAAACAAAAACTGGCCCACTGATATGTTTTTATTTGGGTAAATTACACTTTGTCCCATGAGGTTTCTGATAAATTACACTTTGTCCCCATTTCTACATTTTGATTACAACATATTAAAAAAATATGCTATATAATTGTGTTTAAATAAATGTAATAAGATTTCCTAAAAAAATGACATGTCAAATTTGAAACCGTAAAATAAGCCAGGAGATCAAGGGTTAAAATTGTCTTTTCCATGCAAGTCAAACTTGTAAATTGCATTGGGCAAAACTGTAATTTTGAAAACCATAGGGGGTATTCCGAAATTGTCAAAAAGCTCGTGATGGCAAAGTGTAGTTTACCCTAAAGCCAAAGACAACTCCAGCAGAAACCTTTCACTGTTAAAATACTTTCACTGTTAAAATACTCCCTCCATTCAAAAACATATAAGCTCATCTAACCTTTTAGTTCGTCCCACATTAATCGTCATTTTTTTAAAAATTATTACAAATAAATATTTTATTAAAATATTTTCATTTAATATTTTTTTTACTAACAACTACCATTTTTTATATTTTCAACAACAATATATTTGTAAAAAAAATAGACATTTAATTATTTGATTGCATTTACTACTTTTTTTAATTTATATGAAAAGTGAAATAGGACTGTGTTTTTTGGGATAGAGGAAGTATATATCAATTGTTTACTGAAAAAATATTAATATTGCGAGCTTTCACGCGAGCTTAATTAGTTCCTGTATATAAAGAGTTTTTACATTGATGGGAGAGTTATTTTCCATAATTGCGTAATTGGTATACAATTTTTCATAATTACATATATGGTATATTTGATATAATTCGCCATATCATGTGGTGAATTATTCAAAAAAATTTAAATATTTTGCCAACTCTAATGACTAATTATTTCATTTTTTTGAGTTATAATTTACTAATGCATATGGTGAATTAGTAATAATATTTTAATACAATTGACTAAATTATATGGCGAATTAGTGAGAAAATTACAAAACAATTCGCTAACTACCTTGGCGAACCGAATGCTCTAAACAAATACCACCGATACAGATAAAAATGACAACTAATCAACACTTCTCCTCTTTTTTTTTTTTTTTTTT
>MKEJ01076659.1:0-13178 GCA_001753735.1 Embelia ribes
GAAGTTTTGTCATAGGCGAGCAAGATATTTATTGTAAGTCTATAGCATGCGATTGTTTTATAGTTTTTTGAATCATATAGCAATGTGCATACCGTGACCAACTCTATGACACAGGGGTTTATACCAGATAGAGTCTGCCTAGAGAATTCCTCATCCCTAAACCAAGAAAACTTGTCTCCTGCAAATGCCCCAAAACACAAAAGCCTTAGATTACAATAGATTACATAATTTGAAATCACTTTTTCTTATAAGTTACTAGACAGGTAATTTCTTGATGCTAATGTTGGCACCAGGATTTCTCGATGGAAAATGTGAGGAAAGAATATATTTATCTTATTTTTATGAATATTTATGAATAAGATTTATTATTTATCCTTTTGTTTTTTTAATTTAAAGTCCTTTCCTGACATTTTTGGGAATAAGCGCTTACTTTCAAGGAGAACTGGAGTCTCAAACTGCAACACATCTCCTTCACGATCATTTATAAACTTGATTAGCCGTGGGAAGAAATTGTTGAGCCCTTTCTCTTTGAGGTCAGGTATGTTAACACCTTCATTATACAGGCAATCGATAGCTTGGAATAAGGGGAAGCCAAGATCTGGGTCTATAATTGCAGTCTCGAGAGATGGTATGATTGCGTGTAGAACAGAGTAGACAGTTTTTACGGAGAACGACGCGCTCTTCACGTCGGAGAATTCCTCATCCCTTGGGACGTACACGCTACTGCTCCTCGTCTCTGACAATGGATCTGCATTCAGAATGTTTAATGTTGTCCGAGTTATTTGTTAGTATTACGTAACGTAAACGGACAATGTTCTCTAATTATATTTTGTTTGGAATTTAATCCAGTCTAACCCTGTTTGATGTGGCAAAGCTTCAAGTGTCGCAAAAAAGACTCACCTGTCACCTCTCTTTTCATCCATTAAACTTTTAAGTCATATTTCATTTTTATTCATGTACTTTAATCTTATGCATATGTAATCCCCAACTTTTAACTATTGTGCAATATTAGTCCTAAAACTTTATATATTGTGCTTTTTTTATTCTTAAATCTAACACTATTGGAATTTCCTTTATCTTCAAGGTTGAAATTTTAGATAACTACCTTTTTTTTTTATCTCATTTTTGTCACTAATTTTGGATCTAGATTGTTTAGGTCTATAAAAATAAGCATTTTACTTTTTATTCAGTAAATAAGTATTTTATTTTTTTTCACTTTTTGTTCCCAACGACTAACATAGCTACTCTCTCTCTTTAATTAGACGGTCAAAAAAAGTTTATTTCCTTATGCCGGAAAGTCAAAATAATTTTTTTTTTCAAAATTAGAATGTCAGAAAGTCTTTGAGATTTCTTTTGGGAAATTAATTTTATGAGATGAGGTTAGTTGAGTAATTGTTAAACCTTTCAAAAGTTCACGGGTTTGTTTAAATACATGATAACAATAATGAAATTTTTGAATTTTAGGGTATGGTGTGCATGTTATCGGATTTTAATTATTTTCCAGTATGTTACACGTTCAATTGAGTTTTTTTTCTTCTATGATATTTGTCCAACGCTTGATTTATTGACCAAAAATAAAAAAATATTAAAATTTATGAGCCTGAAGTGATATAATAGAAGAATCAACAAAAAACTAACAGTGTTACATGTAAGGATGTAAAATGTACAATCGGTAAAGTTTAGGGAATAAAAGTGCACAATACTAAAGTATAGGGACAAAAGTGAGACAAACTCTATAGTTTAAGGATTAAAATTGAAATTAATCCTTTTTCATATTTCAATCTCACCCACATGTAAAATTTCTTAAATAAAATACTCTCTTCCTCCAAATATTTTGTTATTCACGAAAATTTTAATATTTTTAAAAGAGTTAGAAGATATATTAATAAATAAGCTAATATGAGTTAATTACTTTTAAATTTATTAATTTACTCTTAAAAAAAATATACTTCATATTGGGGCATCCATGAAAAAAAATTGAACGAACATATTGGGACAGAGATTATATGGAAGAGAAAAATTTTCTAGTCTAGCATCCAAGGACGGTGTTACTTGTATGGAAGAGGAAAAATTTATTGTCATAGTTTTTAATGTTAAATTTTTATTTATAATTTAATTATTAAACTTTTAAGGTAAAATTTTTATATAGTTTCAATCGCATCCATAATTTTTTTTACTGATGGGTCTTGGCCCTATATTGAGAACTTACTCATTTAATAGGTGGGCCACATCAAACAGAAAAAATAACAGTAGTGTCGAATTCAATTTCACCCCTAATCATTCATGTTTTATTAGAAAAAAAAAATCAATATATATAGAATATAAGGACACATATGTTGATACAGTTTACATATGTCGGTACAATTTATATACATGATTCTTTTTATTAGTCTTTTCACATTAAGCCCAAATTTTTTATTTTGATTGTCTTTGGAATGATAATAAACAAATGTAATTATGTTTAAAATACATACGCTACATATACCTGTCTTGCAGCGTGGACGACCAGTTCTGCAACGCCTCGGATAGGAAAATTCTTTACCACCAAGTACGGGTCGTTTTGTTTTGGGATTATTATCTGGGTCACCCAGATCATTATACACATCGTAATCGTATATTCTTTCGCCTTTCTTTCGCTCTCCTTTCCCGTTTCCGCGAAGTTCTTGGAGGTCTTTCACCCTCCACCCCTTCAACCCATTTGGTGTTTGGAATGGCAAGTATGACTGTATTTATTCGCACAAAAATACACAAACCGGTGTGAATTAACAACATTTGTATTCTCATTCATTTATATGAAGTTTTTACGATACAAGGAAAAAATAAAAATTATAACTGAATTTTAGATAAAATTACTTTTTTCTTTATATGTATTTTTGTACATTTCCTTATATTTATTCATGTGTATCATATTTTATTGAAACTTAAATGAATTTTGGGGTCAAGAGAGATAGAGAGTGTACAGCTTAGATATTAAATATTAATTTTCGTACAAACAATTTTATTCATTTTAACAAAAAATAACAGCACGGTGGTTTTATTTATCTATATTCTTCACATTGGGTTTGACTTACAGTTAAAAAAAGAAGTATACCATACAAGATGGCTTGAAAACAAAAACCAAAGCTAGAAAACCTAGAAGTACAATATTTGGCAACCACTAGCAAGGTTACATTTGCGTAATGATTTATAAATTTATTCTCTTCATTTCTCTTAAATTGTCACATTATAATTTTTTTTTATTCTTTTTTAAATATTCATTTAAAAAATTAATAAAATATTTTTTTTTCTAAATTTACTTCTACTGTATTAGAATGATAAGTTTTGAATATTTAATAAAGGGTAGTAAAGTAAAATATTATTTATTTATTTTACAATTGATGTCAATTAATGATTTTTTTAATCCATATGCTCTAATCTAAAATGATATTTAAAATAGAATACAAAGAGTACTATTTAAAAAAATATTGCCTACTATTATAATATCAAAAATTAAAATTATTTTGAATATATTTTTAAAAATATATATTTTAATTATTATTTATCGGAATTTTAAGTATGTATCATATAGAAATTTCGAGTTATCTCCGTGAACTCGTGCACTAATTTGTATTCTTGAAAACTAATATGAATTTAAATATTTTGTTAAGTTTGATAGATATGTAAGTAATTGTAACTTATAAGTCGTTAAGTTTTGATATTTTTATTTTATTGGTTATGTTTTGTTTTTGTGATAATTAATAATCTAAATCTTGAGTATATCTTAATAAAAAATATGTTGCTAAAAATTAATTAATTTATAATTTTGTGGAGTTATTATTTTATTATAGAGTAGTTAGATAATTAATATGTGCTTATGACAACTGTCATGTTTATGAAACGTTAAGAATATAATTAAAGCTATATTTACCTATAAAATTCACCCAAAAATAATACATGATCCCCAGTGTTAAAATGCTAGGACTCCAGATATTCGTCTGAACCGTAACATTTTCGCCCAGACTACCTAAGGAGGCGTTTCAAAATTGAAAATTGACGTTATTTTGCTAGGTCATCTTACAAAAATGCTAGGCCACCTAGTACATGCTCGTACTCCGGGCCGAAAGTGCTAGGACTCCGAGCAGTTTAGATTCAGAAAATCTTCGAGTTTCAAAATGTGACGATTACGTACGATCGAGCATGGGGGATGAGGTGCAGACCTAATGCATGCCTATATGTGATATATCGGCTATAAGAAACACGTCCCTACCACCTCTATGTTGACCGTTAAAATTCATATCAAATCAAAATCAAATTCCAGGTTCTAGAACTTCAAATTCTAATTGCTCTCTTTTTTTCTGTAAGCTCCTAATTTGTATTAATCTTTAATAAGATTTGGGAAAGTATATTGAGTGATTTTTTGCATTTCATTTGTTGTAATATTTGAGAGTAAAAGTATATACTCTCTATTTCTTGAGTGAGTTGGGTAGCTTGAAAAAGATAACACTTGTTTTGTAAGTGTGAGCTTGAACTAGGGATTCAAATATCTCAAGGTTGAAACGGTTCAAGTAGAACCAGCAGGACTATTTAATTGTATGGTTAGCTTAGGATCCAGAAAGCTAACTACTTATAAAAAGGATGAGGTTTATCATCGAAAACGTAAAAAAACACCATGGAGAACCTTCAAAAAGTAAAGTTGTGGCTTGACACAACATCAAGTTGTTACTAAACTACTATACATTGTTGTGTATCGTATCTCTTTCTTTACTTTACTTTCTGCATTATTATTGCCTAAGCACCATTACATATATTTCATAAGCATACTCACTATTTTTCCAAATTAGTATAAAAATATATTTCAAATATTTTGATGATAGCAAATCAATAAAAAAAAAGAAGTAAACAAAGTCAATTCTACATCGTAAACTAATGTTTCAAATGAGTTTATAAAGGAAAAACAAGTTGATAAGAATGAATTGTTGTGTTAAAAAATATTGATATTCAAAGAATCAAGAGAATCGGAGAATCGAGTTCCAAGATTGGAGATCAAAGAGGCAAGAACTGCCTATAATCAAAATGCTTGTTTGGGAATTGAATAATAGCCAAGAAATGATCAATATATATTAGAAAGTCTTAGAACTACCTCAGTAAGGTTTTAGAACCGGTCAATAGAAGAATGGGCTCAAGACTGTATTGAAACTTTGGCTAAGGCACAGAACTAGTTGTGGACTCCATTCAATTTGGATGGGTCAACAATTAGATCCATCCAGCTAGAAGTAATGTTGACCTCACCTAGGTCCTCCCAGAAGACCTGCTACATCCGGTCAGGATAGTAAGGAGGTCCAGCCAACCAGTGTGATATCAAAATGATGCGTTCAAAGATTTGAGATATGCAAAAAGATGGAAAAAAAATCAAATCACAATGGTTATGCATCCAACTTTTCAAGGCTGCTCTATTTTATAAAAAGTATCAACTTCACAAGATTAATAACAAAAAAAAAAAAAAAAGGTACTCAATCAAGAGAGAAAATTATCAATATTTCCAAAGCTATATTTTCATCATCATTATCACACAAATGTTTGATCCAAACAACCTCCATGCCCATAATGTTTGGTGTGAGATAGAACACTATCGAGTGATTCATTTGTATTATCTTTCGAAAGGTTTTTTGTTAGATTGAGAGTCTAAAATTCAAATTCAAACTCAATTTTATAAGGATTTTTACTAACCTTGTGAAGGAGTGGTGTATAAACTCATAAAGTAGAACTGGTTAAGTAGCATCCGCAAACCGACTTGTATAAGATTTGAATAGTACACACAAGCCTACTTGTGTATGTTTAGATAGTACCTGCAAGTTATTAATTGTAAACAGTTGGATAGAACCTATAAGCTATTCTGTATAAACGGTTGGAAAGTACCCACAAGCTATTTGGTGATACGGTTTGGTTAGCACCCATGAAGACTAACCATCTTATAACGTTGGCAATCAAAGTCATGATTTAGTAATAAATAAAATTTAGTTACACTTTACACTACCGAAGCAGAATATATTGATGCAGAAAGTTGTTGTGCACAAATACTTTGTATGAAACATTAACTAAATGATTTTATTTTTTTGTTTGACAAAATTCCAATTATGTGCAACATCACAAGTGTAATTAATCTACCAAAAATCCTATTTAGCATTCTCATTCTTAACATATCGACATTTGTTATCACTTCTTTTGTGATCATTAATAAAAGGTGATATTGTTGTAGAATTTATTTACACTAAGAATCAAATAGCATACATATTTACCAAACCTTTGCATGGGGAATAAATTTTATTCATTAAAAGAGAATTAGGTATGCATATTTGTTGAATTTTAGATCAAAAATATCGATGGGAGAAATTTTTGGAAAAAAAGGCTTAGGCTGGACCATACGAATTTGTTGTCCAAACACAAAAAATCATGTTTTAACCCAAAAATTTTCATATTTGTCCAAAATCCAATCTACTCAATCCTCTATTCCATTTCCAATCAAAATATACCCATATATCTCACAATTAAATTATTTTAGATATTATCTAATTATCGAACTTCCATAAGATTTAAATTTTAAATCTTAATAAATTGGCAATCAATCAATAAAAAGATATATACACTTCCTATATCTTTATGCCAACATGTGGTGTATATCTAGATAACTTCCAAAAGCTATATGGCCAGGATATTTTACCACTTAATTAATTCTTATTATTTTCTAAATCTAATGAGAAAATTATTATTACTAATCTTTGGAATATCTTCTGAACATTGAAACCATTTAAGATTGACTCAAATATCCATTCAAATTCAAATTCAAAATTCCAAAATATAAAATTTGAAAATAGGTACCAGAACTAGCCAGTTGGATTTAACACTCGGCTAGTCGGGCCTGACAAGTTGTCATAAGAATCTTCAATGTCTTTCAAAATTTGAATTTCTATCTTCATTCAGATCTTATATATTTTTCTATACAAACGCACATATGCGCACATGCGCATACACATATATCCTCTCAATCCTCACAACTTCTATATCATTTCTAAACACAAAATCCTCCCTTCACATCTCTTTATTTTCATGTTAACAATCATACATTGTGTGAAGAGGACCAATCGAAAAAATGCAAATCGGTCTCAACGTCACCTTTAGTAAGAACCTCAAGATATTCCGCAAGAAGAAGTTCATCACAAGTTGAACAACTACTGTGGTTTGTTTCTAGAATTCATGAGCAAACCTTTAACTCAGGTATAAACACTCACTTGACCAAAAGTATTTTTGGTATGTAAGGGGACTCAACATATACGATGTCTTCACATTCCAAAGATGTTTTGAGTTTGCTTATATCAACGTAAATGCTTATTATGTGTTGGCCAAGGAATTTTATTCCAACTTTGATGCTCAATATGAAAAATAGAATCATCATTGGCTTTACTTAAAGGGTAAAAAGCGTTCATATAGAATTGAACCTTGATCAAATCTGAAATCTCTTTCATTTTGAGCCTAGTAATTTCGGCTTCACTCCAAATAAAGGTCTGTGGCTCCATCGACTATCAAAGACAATTGAGGAAATCATTAATGAGTTGTTCATTGAGGGACCTCAACGAAAAAGAGGAGTACACGTGCCGGAGAGTATGTATATCAAATTCCAAGCAAAAGTCTTGTACTATGTGTTGGTACAGAGTATCATAGGGCTCAATAGTAGTGATGATACAGTTTCTTACAAGCAACTATTATATCTCTATGCCTTCAAACACCACCATAAAGTGGATTTTAAAAAAGAATTATTTTCTCATATAATTGAGTGTAAGAAGAAGTGGGGGCAAGGGCTTACGTATGGACAACAACTTACCCAAATCTTCAATCATTTTGGGATTGATCCCGAAAATAAGGACCATGATCTCTACCCTCACCAACCAATTGTTGAATACAACATTCGAGGGTTGCACCAAGACAAAGACACTTTATTTGGTTTAAAGTTCATGAATCATTGCAAGATGAAGGTGAAGAAGGCAAAGCACATTCATAAGGGCTTCCGCGATGTAGTCAATCCGTTTACTCTCAAGCTTCAAAACTATTACATCGCACATCCCATTCTATTCATGGATGACTTAAAGATGTCATCGGAAAAGTGTTTAAGCATCGAAAGAAGATTCAGAGAGAGAATTTTGAGATTAAGGTACATTGTGATAAATCATAGAATCATTTGGGTGGCACTCATGCTTGAGCTTAGAGTACTTGCACCTAGTAAATCTTTATAAAGAAAAACATTAATTTATTGCAAATTATTAAGTATCTAAATTAAATGTTAGACAATCTTTTTATGTACTAGTAAATGTGCACACGCGATGCGTGTGAATTTTATGAAAATGACCTAACAGGTTAATTAAAGTAAAATATTTAAATATTATACATCAAAAAATATTTCTTTGGATACAAAATTTGTAATCAAAATTTTTTTAATTCATTTTAATAAAAGACAACTTCTTTTATTAGGTTTCTTTACAAGTTTTATTAGTATGAAAGAAACAGAGCATGTACAAGTTTTTGTCTTTTTTTAAGTTTACGCCAATTGAATGGAAAAAGAAAATTTTCGTTATCAAAAAAAATATTGAAACTAATTGATAAAAATGTTTGGAAGAGAACAGGAGATTATTGTTAATTTTCAAAAATAATCTTAATTAGTAATTTAGTTTATCATTATTTTTTAAAATTAAAATGATTGTTAATCGATCTCAATAGATTAATCTTCTGTAGTAACTTTGTTTATGCATCATTTACAACATGGATGTTCTAAAAAAATTAAAGTGCAAAGTTAATATTGAGTAGTAAAAAATAAATTAAAAAGATATTTCAAGTTTTTATTTTTACAAAATGTTACCAATGTTTGACCATTTAATGTGTAAACTAAAAAGATATAATCTTCCAAGTGTTATGTGTTTCGTAAAAAATGATATTGAAACATTAATATTTAATGCATTGAATATCTTTGAAAAGAGTTATAATAGGTAAACATTTATTTGAAAATAAAAAACTAACCGTCAATAATTTAATTTAGACTAATGCTATCATCACCCAAAATTTTTATCCTATTCCTTTACCCATTGACGAGGCAAAAAAGAATCTCAGTTGAGTTATTAATGCAATAACATTCATCTTGATATATCAGCAGATAAGAAAATTTGTTAAAATTGTAAGTGAGACAATTATAATAATTTAAGGGTATTAGTAAAAAAAAAAAAGAAGAAAATTTGGGGAACAAGACAACGAAAATATTATTATCCGATATTCTTTTCATTTTATCTTGTAGCATTTGAAAGATCACAATACAAATATTTTAAGTTAAATAATGATAAGATTAATTTATTACTCTCTATTAATTCAAGATAATAGAGAAAAATTGTTGAGATATGCATGAATTTTATGTTGGATTTGGTTTATCACAAAATCAATTTGATTATATTTGGATATATTAGACAAGTCCTACATGCAACTATGAAAAAATATGTTAGACACATTTATAATTTAACATTTCAATTCTAAATTTTAATTTTTTTTTTAAAAATAATAATAATAATAATAAAAATAATAGGAATATTTTAGGTACAAAATGTGTATGAAACAAAAGAGGGAGAACATGCTTTTAAAGTAGAGTTAGATATTGATTGATATAAATGTTGTACCTTTTGTAACTTTCACTCGAATTATGATATATGCTCATATGGTTTTTAACACATATTCTATAAATTTACAATTTTTAAAAAACATTTATCATAATAAAATTTCACTAAAAGTAAACATGTTTGCAAAATAAAACTTATTGAAAATAAATTATTTTATTTATAAATACTACTATAACAAAATTTCTCAAAACATAAAAAATATATACCAAAACATACTCTATGCATGGGAATAAAATGATGAATATTATATTTAAAAAGATAAAAAAAAATTTATATTGGAAAATTATTCAAAACTTGTTCATTTAACTATTTTCGCTCTATTTTTTATAAATGTCTATGTAACTAATTGACATATATCGTGTTAATTTAAGATTTTTAATTAACAAATATCATAGAACTCTATCAATCTAAAATTTTTGGGAAAATAAAACTTATTAAATTATATCATTTTATTAAGAATTATTATCATAATATAATTTCTCTAAACATAAGACAAATATAAAACTAACGATATAAAAATAAGACGTTCTTCGTATAACCCGTGCAACGGGTGAGCTAAATGCTAGTAATAACATAACAAATAATAAACATACAAAGTTTTTGAATCAATAAATATTCTAAATATATAAAATATATTCAAAACATAATCTCAAACGTTTTTTTCCCTATTGCAATTGTAAAAGTCAAATCACTATGTTGATAAGCTTTAACTACTTCTAACAATGAAAAATTTCATATTAAAATTGGATAATGGAATCTATTTTACAGTCATTTTGAGCAACTCTTCACATATCTTGTAAGTTAAAAAATTCTTAGTAATATTTATACTAATTACATAGTTACACGTAAAGGTTAGAGTTACAGGAGCGTAAGAATTTAAACAATAGAATTTGGACAACATTTTAATTAAAAATGAGGTAGTTTTGAGAATGAAGTTTTAACTTTCATATCTTGATTTTAAGATCATTAAATTACCAATATATTATTCATTTTAGCGTAAATTAGTTTTTTACGATATTCAATGTTGATATTTTCTCTTATTTTAAGTGTTGTAGTATTTTAAATTAGAACAAAAATTATAAAAGTTACTAAATATGTAGCTTTCCTTAAATTTTGGGGTCACATTTAACAATTTTCCAAACTATGAGAACTATTACTATTTTAAATGAAACTATAAAGAACGATAAGAATTACTATTGAAATTATGGAAACCATTGTTGTAATTATCCTTAGCAATTTAAAAAGAGGATATTGGATAAGTGGTGATATATATATTTTGTTAAATAAATTATTATCTTTTTTGGGGTCAAATTATCAACTAAAATGGTTTTAATTTTTTAATAATAATAGGAATATTTTCATATTGTAAAATAAACAAAATTTTAGAGGTTTTCATACTTTTAGAATAAAAATTAGATATGATAATAATAATTGCTTATCATAAACAAAGACTACTTGACAACTACTCGAAACGGGCATCTAAATTTTATAATGATGATAATAAAGAGTAACCAAAATGAAAATTCATTTAATTACTATATATGATTTCATAATCCAAGTGACAACATTCATAAAGTGAATATTCCATTTTTCTATTTTTGGGTAAATAGAATGATAAGACCACATGAGAGATTTCACGTTGCTTATTTTGTTTGTTTTGACTTGGTTAGTATTATCCGTACACTATTCTGGCTATGCATCAACGCAACGACAATGGCAAATCTGATAAGCGCGCACACACAAAAAAACAATTATCATCTGCATAGTCTAGAGCGTAAATGTTCAAGATTCTATCGATGCCCTTTGATTAGTTTAATTATATTACTCAAACCTAATTTGATGATTTTTATGATATTAGAGGCAAGTAGCCTTTGTTAATTTTTTTCACAACGGTTTTCTTTTTTTCTATTTGTTAATTCTTTGACTTAGCTTTTTCTTAATCCTTACTTTCCCTGGATTCATTTGATTCCTATCATTTCAATCAAAGTATTCGAATTCGATACCTAGTACTTTACTGATACAACTACATAATTACTGTATTTGTGTGGTTTCATGGCCGACAATATTGTTGTTTGGTGGTCACTGAACATCAAATATTAAAACATCAAATATTTATTTACTAAGCTACACATCTTGCTTTTTATTGGGAAAAAAACAGAACCAAAAAAATAAAAGTATTCTAACACCTTTAAAAGAAGCATAATGGTGAGACACGGGATCGGCATACATAAACAAAATTTGGGTTCACAAAAAAAAAACCGAATAGAACCTAAAATCAAACTGAAACCGAGCCAATTGGTTTGGTTCTCATTTGGTACTACCGTAGTTTCTGTTTGGAAACAATTTGTAACTATTTAAGGGTGTATGAGTAGTCTTTTCCCTATTTTATCTCCTACTCCTATAGTGCTTTTAATTTCGCATACAAACAGTAATTTCCTCCGGGTCTCGTAGGAAAATGAAAAATGGAATTATTGTACCAATATACAAGAATAACACTAAAAAATTATACTATAATCTATTCAAAAAAATCAGGGTGGAAAACAAATACTACGTTTCTAATTTTTTAATCAATTTAATCACTAATTCACACTGTACCACTTAAGAAAATATGGTCATTATTTATTACAAGGAAAATTTTTCTTGCGGAAGTTGGCTCATTGTACACCAATCATCTCCTACTCTCATTCCCATTGCACTTTCACTCTCTCTTCAAATGCACAAAAAGCTACAAGCCTAATTTGAAGGAGAAGAAAAAGAGTATTTTGAACTTGGCATGGAGCTACAAATGAGACACCTCATACAAAATCCCCCCTCATAAGGTTCTCTTCTTTTTTGTAGCTGTTCTTAGTCATTTTCTTAATTTTCTTTATTCATTCTAGCAATTTTTTTCTTTTGCATATGTAACTCTAGAAGAAATTGAGAAATTTACATGGGATATATGTAAACAAAATGTGAACTGTTTTTAATTGATTTTTTTTAATTGAGCACAAAAATGTAGTAGGTGAGGATGAGAAACCTTTCTGTGGTACTATCTAATTTTTTTGTCATAATTCTAAAGTGATTACATGGCCTTTAAAAGGAGAACAGTGCAACGGCTACTACAAAAGTTATCTACAATGATAATGACATAATTACATCCTTATGCTAAGGATTTCCACCTTCCATATGTTGAGGAATTTCAAATTTTTTGATCCTCCGTTACTGTTAGCTTTCCCAATGGCAGCTAGCAACTTCTTTAGAAATGTTAACGAAGATCAATTATTTCCTTAATAGCTCAATTATTATCTTGTATTGTATAATGGGAGTTAATACCCTCCCTCAAATTGTAGCAAGGTTTAAGGCACAATTTGCATCCAAAAAAGTAGTGTAATGCAGCTGTTGGACACTGGTTTGGTAAAGAGATCGGCTATTTGCTTTGTTGTGGGCATGTGGCGAGTCATAAGGAGTCCCATTGCAACACATTCTAATTCAATATTATAAGGCCCCAAAATT
>MKEJ01076667.1:0-10004 GCA_001753735.1 Embelia ribes
TTTAGAAATTTTGGGGCCTCATAGGCAAGGGGGAGCCATCCTTTGCGGGGTATTGGGTAGTGCCCGAGTAGAAAATTTTATTTGGTTGGTTGTTGAATGGGAAAGTCTTGTTGCATTGGAGTGTTGGTACACCAGTGGAGGTGTACCGGTATACAGACTCCACTTTTGATTATGAAGATACGGAAGTCGCTACACCAAGTGATGTAATGATACTCAGTAGTATACCGGTATACCAAATTGGTGTACCAGCACACCAAATTGTTGAGTATAGGGCTAGATAATCAGGACACACTGGAAACCGTCACACCAAAGTAGTATACCGGCACCCAGTAGTGTACTGGTATACCAAATTGATGTACCGTTACACCCAGTTGTTTGTATGGTATCAGGGCACACTGGAGACCGGCACACCAAGTGGTATTCTAGTATGCAGTAGTAAACCGTAACACCAAATTGGTGTACCGATACACCCAGCCAGCGTGAAAAAAGTCGTGACCCCATTCCTTTTTTACTTTAAAACACATTTTCACCCATTTTTCCACTTATTCTGAAAAGTTTGGAAAGAAAGAAGTAAAAAGAGAAAAGGGAGAGGTGCCTTTATTAGCAAATCCTAAAAGTTTTGATTTTATTGAGCTAGAGAACTCATCTTCAATTGAGAGTTGGGGATTTCTCATCCTTGAAGCAAGGTGTATCTTTTGACGTAAGTCTCGTCTATCTTTTCTCTCGTTTATTTATCTTGTTTATCGTGCACTTTTTGCACGTGAGAAATAAATTTGATATTCTTAATCCTTATAGCATATTGATCATTTTTATACCTAGGTGCGAGGTGATACGAGCTCGTTTTCTTGATCAAATCGAGAGGTGTAACGGAGACCAAATTGGGGCTTTCTAGCCAAGACTTTGCAAGGCGATTTCTAGTGTTATTAGAGGTATGGTGGTCAATGAACCTACTCTAAATTAGATGACTTTGTTTATATATATATGTTATGATTTATGGTTGTGATAAGAGATGAGATTATGTTTGAATTAGAGATGATGAATATGTGGTGATTACATGTATGCGGTGATTAATATTAATAAAGTATAGATGATATATAATGTGGGGATTCCTTATATGATATGAGTAAATTGATAATGTAGAAATGTTATATAATGCAATGAATGTATGATTCTCGAGTTGGTGAATTAAATGCGGATTGGTGGCGTACAAATTACATGAGTTGATGCTAGATTAATTATTATGATTACTTGTACAAGTAGCTTTATAATAATTAAATTGTTTATGCTTACGAGGAGGAGATGATTTATGAGTACATGTTATATATGGTGACTATTTCGTGTACGTTACCATTATCATACATAACAAATAGCATGCTTATATGTGGTGACTATAACGTGCTCTTTTTCGACTACAAATTACATGTTATATGTGGTGATTGTAGCATGTACATTTTTACTTTATGAATTACATGATTATATGTGGTGACTATAACATGTTAATTCTTATAAAATGCATTACATTGTATTCATGCTGGGAAGGTGTAAAAGTGGAATTAAAACGTGGTGAATTTTGAAAGAAATGTGGGCGTACGTGTGTTATTTCAAATAGGACTTTTATTAAAATTGAATACTTCGATTAGACCACAGAGGTGCTTGGCTAATCTTAGTATTCTATAAAATCAAGCAAAGAGGTCATTCAGCCTTATCCTGAAAGGTGGGAAACTAGATCTGGGATTTACCATTAATCGACCTAAGAGTGGACAGTAATTAATGAAGACTTTAATTAGACTACAGAGGTACTTGACTAATCTTAGTGCTTTATGCATGGTATATAGTCCCAAAAATGTGTGGTATGAGTATGTGGCGCGTGGTGTTGATGCATATGTGCGTGTGCAGGGGGATTGACATGCATCATCATATTTATATTTATACTCATAGCATTCATTCATATGTAGAGACGTCGTTATTCATTCATGTACATATAGCCTAATCTCTTATTTATAGTGGAGTTACTTGGCTAACCGTACATTCGTTATTTCTTTTTGCCTATATACACATGCAATATTATAGGTGTAGAGGCGGGCCCTGAGCAGAGATAGAGGCCATGAGACAAGATGTGATGTACATATTTCTGGGAGTACTTATTAGCGCATTTCTTTTATATATTTTATTTTGGATATGTAGTGCACTCTAATTAGCGGGGATTGTGTATGGAAGTATAGGAATATTCTAACTCATCTAAGAGATGATGAACATACTTATACCTTCTTTATATTTATTTTGGCTAATTATTTGACGTGATCTCTATTGTGACAGGTAATGTATTGGTATCAGACGATGTATATTATTTTTGGCAAATTTATTTATATTATGGCAGTTGGATTATTGTCATTGATGAGATGTGGTTGGGTAGTTATCGGTTATGTATCATTTATACTTATGTTCTATTATTAGCTCACGTCCCCGGGGTTGCGGATTTCGGAGCATGACAGGTTGGTATCAAATTCTTTACCGTGGTCGGTCCTAATACTTATGATCATGAAATCTTATGTGTTTTGAAGTCTTTTGCATAGTGTATAAAACTCTTGGTACACATGATCTTTAGGCGATAAGAATTTTACCCTTGTGTACCTACTATAATCATCAACCATAATTGAGGCATAGGACTTTCCACCTAGTGATATTATATGGAAGGTCCCATATGTATCATTTTAAGACATCTCTTGGTGGATAATAAGTATTTAGGTTTAAAAGATACTCTAGTTTGTTTTCCTAGTTGACATGCATGACATAATCTATATTTTACATAAGCACTTTTAGTTAGACTAACCACTAGATCTTTATGTGCTAGTTTTGAAATTAAATCCATATATGCATAACTTAGACGTGTATGCCACAACCAATCATTTTTGTTTAATATGACCAAGCATTTAAGGTTATTATTGCATTTATTATTCAAGTCAAATATGTATACCTTTTCATGTTGTTGTCCTATAAATAGTGCATTCTTATAATTTATGTTTTCTACTATGCAATGTGATTTTTCAAACGTAACATTAAAACCTTTATTACAAAGTTGACTTATATTTTGTAAACAATGAGCACATGCCTTTTCATGGCTATTTGGAAATCTTTTTAAATAAGGCAGGTTTGGAATTTTATAAACCTTTCCTTTGGATGGTCCTTTGAAATTTTTCTTTTGGTTTCCTTGGTTAATCTTTTTGAAATCTTTTATAAAAATTATTTTAGAATTATTTTGAATTTTGTTATGATATCCTAATACCACTTTATCAAATATACCTTGTTGAGATGAAATCATTTTTCCAACCATTTTTCGACTATTTGTAAATTTTGATAAAGTAAGATTTATTTTTTATTTTAAATCGTTTTTCTCAATATCAACTAATTTTAAAGTATTTGTCACATTTTCATTTTCATCCTTTAAAGCTTTATTTTCGTTTTGTAAATCATTTGCATTGCTTTACA
Organism: Embelia ribes; assembly: GCA_001753735.1. Lineage (NCBI taxonomy): Eukaryota > Viridiplantae > Streptophyta > Magnoliopsida > Ericales > Primulaceae > Embelia > Embelia ribes. The sequence continues at coordinate 3,487 of MKEJ01076667.1, forward strand.
AGGATAAGACTAATTTTCTTAAAGCTTTATTTTTGTGACAAACCTTTTTAAATTCTTGAATAGTTCATTAAAAGTTTCTTGTAATTCATGTTGAGAAAATGATCCATTATCAAAATTATTTACCTCATCGGAGTCGTCATTATTTGCCATTAGGCAAAAATTGGAACCTTCTTCTTCGTCAGATAAGCTTTCGGCTTATGAGAGTACTCAGTTTTGATATGACCTAATTTCTTACAATTTAAACATATTAGCTTATTTAACTTAGAATAAGACTCACTTTTGGAGAGCTCTTTTGATTTGGATTAATTACCTTTTGATGATTCCATTTTGAATAACTTTCACCCCCTTTCTTATTCCACTTCATCATCTTGTTGAATTGTCAAGTGAATAAGGCAATGTCTTCCTCATTACTTGATTCATCAGATGATTCATCTTTAATGAAACTTTTTAGAGCTAGTCTTTTGTTCTTGCGATCCTTTCTTTCCATCTCATCATCTTCGATCATAGTCATTTCGTGTATGATAAAAGAGTCGATGAGTTTGTCTACGGTGAATTTCTCTAAATCTCGATCTTCATTAAGTGTGGTGACTTTGTCACACCATATTCTGGGTAGACATCTCAAGATTTTTATAGCATTATCCTTATTAGAAAATAGTTTAGCCAAATTAGTTAAGTCATCAACAATAGTGGTAAAGAATGTGTGCATTTTGGATACGATTTCATTTTTCTTTATTTAAAATAACTCAAAGTTGTGTATAAGAAAGTTTATGCGTGTTTCTTTTACTTGAATTATACCCTCATGAATAGCTTGTAATTTATTCTATATTTGCTTTACGGTAGAATATGCTAAAATTTTATTATATTTTTGTAAAATTTGTAAGTTCTTTTAAAATATTAACTTTTCGTCGTTTTCTTTCATAGGAATTTCATATCCATAAGTGATACTTTTAAAAGTTTTAATATCAAAAGCTTTTCAAAATATTTACATCCTCTTTTTCCAATAAGTATAATTTGTTCCATTGAAAAATAGTGGTTTTGTAACGGAGTGTGCTTCTATCATGCTAGAAAAGTTTGCCATTTAATCGAGTCTCAAGGATTAACATCCAAAAATATTTATCGAGTCCTTACTCTGACACCACTTGTTAGCCAAAATAACAAACTAAGAGGGGTGGTTGAATTGGTTTTCCAATATAAATTACATTGTTAAAAATGATTCACCTCAAGTTTTGATTTCAAAAACTTATTTAATAATATTTAGTAATAATAAGATGCGGAAATTTAAAGAGTAAGGAAAGAACACAATACACGGTTTTTATATTGGTTCAACCAAAGATCGATGTGATCCCTTACATGCAATCTTCAAGGCTCTTCTTGGGTTCCTTTATAACTTTATATCCTAAAGTTACAAGAGGCTAGTCTTTGTGGATACTAATTGGACCTTTACAACGAATAACTTGCAGGTGTTATCCAATTATACGAAGTAGATTTGCGGAATCTACTTAAATCGTGAACAAGTAGACTTACAGGTGCTACTCAAACCAAAATCGTAAGCTTGTGGGTGCTACTCAAACCGGTTCTACCTTTAGGTATTTCTACACACTTCTTTACAAGGTCGGTAGCAACCTTATATGATCGAGTTTGAATATAAAAATAATGAATTCTTAATCTTATAAACAATCCTCTAAAAAATGATACAAATGAATCACTCAAAGGATTATTTTGATTCTCACTTCAAAGGCTTTGAATATGGAATTTTAAGTAGATTGAACTTTTGAGTGAGGATGATGATGAGACTTTGATTTGAAAGTGTTAATCACTTTCTTTGTTTGTCTTGATATGTATTCGTATGGTATTTGTTAACAAATGAATCTATGTTTATATAGAGGAGGAGCCTTAAAATTTGAAAGCATGTAATGATTTGATCTTTTTCTATCTTTTGCTAATCTTAAATATTTAATCACATTAGTTTGAATTACCTCTGGCTAGTTGGTCCTATACGTGCTCAGTCGATCCTAGGTAGGTGTTCAATCAGACCTATTTTAGCTTGAATCAGTACATCCGGCTGGCCGGTTCTAATAGTCATCTAGCTAATCCGAGGGGGTTCTAGCCAGATTTGCGCCTTAACCAAATTTTCGATACTGTTTCAAGCTCATTCTTCTCTTGGTTAGTTTTAAGGTATTTCTAAGCCGATTCTAGCACTTTTGAACATTTCTTGAACTCTTCTTAGCTTACGCTTAGTCTTCAAACTTACCTTTTGATTCTCAATATTTTTTTACTCTTTAATCTTTCATTTTTGAATTTCGAATCTTCGATTCTATTTGGCTCTTTGATCATTTGTCTTTATAACACTTCACTTTATAATCTCATCATATATATTCCTTTATTAATTCAATTTAATACATTAGTTCATTATGCAGACTTGACTTTGTGTGTTCTCTATCTTATTTATTTGTTATTATCAAAATCATTTGTTTTCGATAAACCTTAGAACAACAACCCCAAGGTTTGATCATTTTTTAATTTAGTCTCAATATTTTAATTTCTATCAACTTCCCTCTTTAGGTTTCAAAAACTCATCATAAAGGTCCTTTTGGCATAGTTTGGACTATTTTGCCCTTGTATTGGTGATACCTCTCTATTTCACACTATATTATGATTAAAATTACATACTATCAAGTTTTCTTTTGATAAAAGGTAACAAAAAAATGAAAACACTTAAAATATTTAATTTTAGATATAATTATATTTACTACACACATGTATGAAAACACATAAGATGCATATTTAGTAATATTAGATTGTAACTTAAAAAATCAATGGTAAAAATATACAAGAGCAAACAAGTTTATCTAAATCAAACTTGTTTATTGTAATAAGTACGTCCAATTTATTGGGTTTTTTTAATAATATTTTACATTTAATAAAATAAAATTAGCAAAAAAATTATATTAAATTTATCATGACAAGTATTTTATTTTTACGTGTATATTCTATTCGTTAAATAACTTGCTAGGAAATTTCCTTCAGCAATTATATAAATAGAATTATTTAATGACAGGTAAAACAAGTTGAATTTACAAAATAATATTTTATTTGAAATGAAAATATAAATTTTAGAATTTAAATAATTGGCACATAATTAAACAATTAATCTTTAGTATAGAATCAATTCTATGAAAGAATTTTGTTCATAATACATTTTATCCTGGAAGTCAAGGGCAAAATCGTCCATAAGAATCTATTTGATGACTTTTTGAAACCATAGGGTGCAATTGATAAAAATTAAAACCTTAGTACTAAATTGATAAATAATCAAACCTTGGGATGTTTTGATAATTGCTCTATTCTTAATTATATCCAGGTTTTTTATTTCCTCAAGATTTTTAGCACCCATTTCTCATTTCCGTGTTGTATTCACTTTCTGTCAATTTTGTCCTTAACAATGTTCATAGTTGCCATAAGGAAAATAAAAGTGGAATACGATAAAGGGAAGTGAGAAAAATAAGAAAAATAAAAATGAGAAATGTGGCCTTGAAAATATAGAAAATACAAAAGGCGAAGATATAATAAATAATTGAATAATAATACATGATTCTACTTGAAAATTAGTAAGTTATATATGAATGTAATTGTGAAGATAGAAACGCATTTGAAAACAAAAACAAAAAACCCTATTGTAATATTGTAAATAATTAGTATGATTGTCAAAAAAATAGGGCAAATATCAAAAATATCTCTAAGGTTTGAGATTTTATCAATTCAGTCACAAAATTTCAATCTAGGTCAATTTCATTTCCGAGGTTTTCATAACTCATCAAGTAAATTGTATCTTTTTACTTTTAAATGTACACTATATAAGTATTTATTTTATGTAATTATTGACATACTAAAGGTTAAATAATTGATAAATACCAATCGTTAAATTACAAGCTCAAATATTAGAAAAATCAAAAGAAAATCTAAAGAATTTAATGTTAGATCTAATACAGGTAGCATTAAGTAAAGGATGTCAATGAAATTAAAATAGCAGCTCATTTTTTTTTCACTTTTTGAAAATGGAAAAACTTACAAAAGAGTTCAAAAACAAACCAATCACACATTATGCAAAAACAAAAATATGTTCAGGAACTAGTTCATTTCCATTATCAAATTATTTCATTAGATATATTAAATTTAAATTCAATAAATAATATATTATTAGTATTTAAGTGAAAAAAAAATTGTGGGTAAACTTATATCAGATGAAATATTTATTTTATAAACTTTTGAAAATATTTAAATTTGTAATTTAATAATTGATATTTTCTAAATTATTTAGCATTTATTGTGCCAGTAAATTATATAGGATAAATACGTATATGGTTTATATTGAAAAGCAAAGGGTAAAATTGTTCAAAATTACTTATTTGATAAGTTATGATTCCCGAAGATTAAATTGACAAAAATTAAAACTTTGGGACTGAAGTGATAAAATCTCAAACCTTAGGGATGATTCTATAATTGCCAAAAAATATAAGCATAACAGTAAAAGTCAGCATCATTTATTTTTAATATTTCAAGTTTTCTGATAGTAAGACAAATTTCGGATACAAGTTTAGAAACAAAAGTTTTTCCTATTGGAAACGCGTTATGGGAACGAAGAATTAAGTTTTTTAACCACCACGTGCTATCAAGGGAAAGGTGATGGCTACGATCCACTTGATTTTGAAAATGTTGATTATAATCGCTATGTACTTTAATAAAAAAAATTATTGCCTAGTAAATTGTAAATAAAAGTAAAATAAAATGCATTTTGTAGCAACTATATTATTTCTTTACAACCAGCACAAGTCAACTCATCATGTGGGAGCCGAATATGCTAAGAGTCTAAGATGACTTTTTAAAGTCTACTTTTAATCCTATGAACAAATTCACATTGCGATAATGGAGGAAGAAACCAACGCGTATAAATTTTTATTTTGGGAATTTAGAGTTTTTTTTAGTTGAAGCTATTAGCCAAATAAAAAAAAAAAATTTCAGCAAGAAAAAATGGATGCATCAAATATTAAAATTTTCACCATATTTTAAGGCAAAAGTGTAAATATGAGAAAATAGATGTATCAAAAATCAAAATTTTCAATTGATTTAAACCAAAAGTGCAAATAACATTAACTTAAAAATAAGACAGTCAAATTCAATCTATTTTTTATTAAAAAATAAATAAAAAATTGTAGCTTAAAAACTCTAACCAAACAATCACTAAGGATTTGTTTGCATTAGCTTTCAAATTCAAAATTTACTCTCTTTTATTCTTTAAAGCTAGACTTTATTTAGTTGCTTAAGTGAAACTCTTTTTTTAATTTGGTCTTAAAAAATTAAAAATTTTAATTAGATATATCTAAATTTTTTCTTAATTAAAATAAAAACAAACAATAAGTCAATAACATAATAGGCCACGATTGGAATAAACGAAGTCGCTATCACGTTATTGTGTTGCCAATTCTATGGGTGTCGCATTTTGAATTGGTACACGGAAATTTCTTCCTCGAAACCAATATTTTGTTGATTTATGCCATTTTCTAAATTGTAATGTAAATGTGTAATTATTTCAAAATATAATAACACAAGTAATAAACCATGGACAATATATTACTTTTTCAAAAAAATTATTCTACTAGTGATTTCAGTAGGAGTATCAAGATGATTGTAGACCATTAACATGCTAATGTATTTTCTAGTGTGTTAATATGTTTTGCGCATTTGCATAAGATTACAAGTTTGATCCCTACAATATTTTGTAGACCATTAACATGCTCTAACTTATAGCCCCATATTTTGTAAAATGAGGACTAGTTGGTCCTTATCATATAAGTAAGGTTATTTTAAATCACGAAATCATACCCAAGCGAGGCTTACTTAGAAGTAAATTTATCTAAAATACTTATGTTGATATTGTATCTTGCATAACATAAGAGAATATTAAATACTAGGGGAACTTCCAATACTAGGAAAAAATTATAAAAGGAATCAATCTTGTCATTGTTTCTATAATTTCCGAACCAATAGCTTTTTCAATATCCAGAGACTATTTATGTGTTAAATTAAACTATTGGGATCAAATAGAACTTTGATCAACGCTAATGGGACCACTAGTGTTAATAACCCAAAAAAAGAATTAAAAGCCCCCTTCCCATTCCCAAAATGTCGTTGACGTTAAATTAATATTTTAATTGCTCATTTTTATTTTTGTATTTTTTGTTATTCAATGTTTCTACTATATATTTGACTACATTAATAAAAATTTAATGCATTTTAATTTTTTCAATGATTTTACGCTCAATAAGTTGAATTTTTATTAGCTGCTAAATTTTGGAGTAAAAATTATCATACAAACTAATTTGTATATATACTCAGCTGCAATGATTATGTATATTGATTGCCAACTCAAATGTACGGAAAATCCACAAAGTACCAAAAGACTCTAATTATTACAAATTTGGTACGAGAAGTATTGCGGTACCAATTTGGGGCATCTTTAT